>VZTR01027751.1:0-27966 GCA_013400775.1 Chaetops frenatus | reverse complement strand
CTTTCCTTTCCTTTCCTTTCCTTTCCTTTCCTTTCTCCTTTCTCCTTTCTCCTTTCTCCTTTCTCCTTTCTCCTTTCTCCTTTCCTTTCTCCTTTCCTTTATCCTTTCCTTTCCTTTATCCTTTCCTTTAATTTCCCTTCCCTTTTTTAATCTCCCCTTCCCATTCTTTATCTTCCTTTCCCTTTTCCTTTTTCATTTTCTTTTTCCTTTTCTTTCCTTTTTCCCTTGTGGTCCCAGCCCTTGCCACAGGGGCACAGGGGAGTCACCTGGCCATGGAGTGCAGTAGGGAGGGCAGTGGGGCAGTGGTCATTCCAGAGCTGCACTCCCACCAGGACCCACAGTGGGCAGTTCTGGGGTCCCAGGCGTGACCTCTGCAGTTCCCAGCACTGGCACAGTGTCCCCGACACTTTCCCGAGGGAAAGGTGCAGGTCCAGCTCCTTCCCAGAACATCAGGAGCCTCTGGAGGCCACGCAGCCAGAGCCCTGGGGCTGCCTCACAGCCAGAATTCCCTCGGAAAGCTGGGAATGGTGCCTGGGAGCTGCTCCTTCCCCAGCCCCTTGTGGGCCCTACTGCAGGCACCGTCCCGGGGCTTTCCCTGCTCAGCCAAACAAAGCCTTTCCCAGTGACACATTGTCCAGAGCAGTGTTTTGGGAGCTTGGGATCCTTGTTCTGCCTCCCTGCCCCATTTTCCCAGGATGAGCAGCTCCTGCTGCACCTCCCCCAGGTGCAGGAGCTCCACGAGCTGTATCCATGTTCACATTCTCCTGCCCCTTGTCTCTGCAGCTGATAACTCCAAGGATTTGGCCACAGAGCTGGTGCATTATGGATTCATCCACGAGGTGAGTCCCTGCTGTCCCCAAATCTGGAGCTGCTGTGGAGCCACTGGAGCTCCTCCAGCACCAGCCCCTGACAGGCAGGGTTGGGTTTCTGTTCCCTTCGGACTCTGCTCCAGGAGCTGCTCCAAACGGGAACTGCCTGTTGTGGTGCTTGTTAATTAGCTGGACCTTAAATAATTCTGAGTGGGAGAACCAGGGGAGCCCCCAGGGATGGAGGCTGATTCCTTAATTAAGGAATCACGGAATTAGTGATTCATTAAGTTTGGAAGAGACCTCCAAGATTATTGAGCCCAGCCTGTGACCAAACATGCGAGGTCACCCTGATGGTATCCCCAGCTGCCACATCCACGTTTATTGAACACTTCCAGGGACTGGGACTCCACCACTGGCCGGGGCAGCTGGGCCAGGGCTGGACAGCCCTTTCCAGGAGGAATTTTTCCAGTATCCCACCTAAACCTCCCCTGGCACAGCTTGAGGCCATTTCCTTTTGTCCTGCCCCTGTTCCCTGGGAGCAAAGCCTGACCCCCGTCAATGCCCCCTCCTGGCAGGGAGTTGTGCAGAGCCACAAGGTCCCCCCTGAGCCTCCTTTGCTCCAGGCTGAGCCCCTTTCCCAGCTCCCTCAGCCCCTCCTGGTGCTCCTTTCTCCAGCTCTCTCCCCTCCCCTGGACATGCTCCAGCCCCTCCATGTCCTGTACCAGGGGACCCCAGGCCTGGCCCAGGACTGGGGCAGGCCAGCACAGGGATGGCTTGGGGTTGGGACTGTGGGAGGCTGGAGGATAGCCTGGGATAGCCCAGCAAAGGGACCTGTTGAATGTCTGGATTTCAGGACGACTGTGAAAAGCTGGCCACGTTCCTGGAGAGCGCCTTCCACAAGCACCGCTCCCAAGCCCTGTGAGCCGGGGAGCCACCGGAGCCCCCATTCCCAGGGGATCAAGGTGCTGGACTGGAGGATCCCACAGGGCTCCCGACCCACCAAACTGCCCCAGGACTCACCTGGCCGGGCCTTGGGCCCAGGGGGATTTGCCCAATCCGTGCTCTGGGAAGGTGACAGCTGACGGAGGACTCGGCAAACGCCAGGAATTACATCCCAGGACGCTGGGACTCGTTCCGGTCCCTGCTCCCAAGGGGAGGTGTTGGGGAGTGGGCAGCTCCCCCCCCCGGCAGCTCCTTCCTGGTGGGGTTTGTGGAGCTGCTGCAGGAACCCCCAGCTGCATCCATTTCCCTCTGGGAATGATCGGCTTTTCTCGCTGCAGGCCCCAAAGCTATTTTTTCCCTCTTTGCCATCTGGAATGGTCCTTGCTGCTGGGAGGGGAGGAGCAGGCTTGGAAAGACCCAGTGTAGCTTCCCATCTGCCACATTCCACTCTCGATCCTGAATTTCTCCAGGTTTAAGGTCTCCACTGTGCTGCCTGTGCTCAGAATCCTCACGAGGAGCTGGGACTCTGTGAGCTGGACATGACATGGCTTGAGAAGAAATTCCAGAAATCCTGACCCACCACCTGGATCCACACACGTGGATCAGCAGGAATCTCGTTGATGCTCCACAGAATCCATGTCATTCCCCAGTTCCTCCTGGGACAGCCTTCCAAAATCTCTCGGCATCTTCAGGAGAAAGCCCTGGTGCCTCTTCCTCCCATTCCGCCCACGGTGACTGGAATGTCAGTCCCTAGCCTGGAGATGGGGGAATTGCCACCTTCACCACCCCAGTGCTGCCCTTTGCCAGGGACATGTCGCTGACGTGGGGAAAAGTGCAAACAGGAATTGTCTCTGTCCAAGAGCTGTGTGGGGCTGCTCCTGCTGTGCCAGGGAAAACTTCTGGCATCCTGCTCTGTGCTGTGCCAGTGCTGCTCCTGCTGTGCCAGGGAAAACTGGCTCTGGCATCCTGCTCTGTGCTGGTGCTGCTCCTGCTGTGCCAGGGAAAACTGGCTCTGATATCCTGCTCTGTGCTGTGCCAGTGCTGCTCCTGCTGTGCCAGGGAAAACCTCTGGCATCCTGCTCTGTGCTGTGCCAGTGCTGCTCCTGCTGTGCCATAGGAAACTGGCTCTGGCATCGTGCTCTGTGCTGGTGCTGCTCCTGCTGTGCCAGGGAAAACTGGCTCTGATATCCTGCTCTGTGCTGTGCCAGTGCTGCTCCTGCTGTGCCAGGGCAATCTGCCTCTGGCATCGTGCTCTGTGCTGTGCCAGTGCTGCTCCTGCTGTGCCAGGGCAATCTGCCTCTGGCATCGTGCTCTGTGCTGTGCCAGTGCTGCTCCTGCTGTGCCAGGGCAATCTGCCTCTGGCATCGTGCTCTGTGCTGTGCCAGTGCTGCTCCTGCTGTGCCAGGGCAATCTGCCTCTGGCATCGTGCTCTGTGCTGTGCCAGTGCTGCTCCTGCTGTGCCAGGGAAAGCCTCTGGCATCCTGCTCTGTGCTGTGCTGGTGCTGCTCCTGCTGCTCAGACTGTGCTGGGGAAATCTGGCTCTGGTGCTGTCCTGGTGATCTGCACCACGCTGGTGCTCCATGGCACTGCTCTGTGCCAGTTCTGCTCCTGCTGTGCAGGGAAGACTGGCTCTGGCATCCTGCTGGTGTGCTGTGCTGGTGCTGCTCCTGCTGTGCCAGGGAAATCTGCCTCTGGCATCGTGCTCTGTGCTGTGCCAGTGCTGCTCCTGCTGTGCTGTGGGAATGCAGCTCTCTCTGGCACTGTGCTCTGTGCTGTGCTGGTGCTGCTCCTGCTGTGCTGTGGGAATGCAGCTCTGGCATCCTGCTCTGTGCTGTGCCAGTGCTGCTCCTGCTGCCCAGACCGTGCTGGGGAAATCTGGCTCCGGTGCTGTCCTGGTGTTCCATGGCACTGCTCCGTGCTGGTGCTGCTCCTGCTGCTGCCACTGTGCCCTGGGGAGCTGCCTCTGGCATCCTGCTCCGTGCTGCTGTTCCGCTGCCTGCTGGAGCTCTGTGTGCCACCGCCTGCCCTGACCTGCTGGTGCTTTGTGGTGTCGCTCCAGCTCCGAGCTCCCACCGGGATTTTATCCCTGCTCGGACGCTGCATTCCCGGCCCAGGCTGCATTCCCGGCTCCCTCGGGCCGTGTTCCCAGCCTGTGCTGCATCCCCAGCTGTGCCAATGTCCCAACCTGACAAATCAATAAAGCAGCCAGTCCCGCTGGAGGGCTCTGCACCGAACTGCTCGTGATTCCTTACTCCAGTGAAAACGGGGAGGAGGGATTCAGGGAACAGCTCACAGCTGCTGATTCCCAGTCCCTCCAGAGCAGACCTGCCCTGGGCCCCCGACATTCCAGGACCTCCCAGCCCCTCCTTGGCACTTCCTTAACGCACCCTTCCCATAAATCCATGGATTTAACAGGGTCCAACACGGCTCTTCTGGCCCTGGAATTCCCTGCCCTTGGTGAACTTCAGTGGCCCGAGCTCCAAAAGATCCTTTCTATAACTTGGGGGCTCTGTGAATTCCGTGGGGGTTTTCCTCAGTCTTGTGAATATCCCATAGTGAAAATACAAGGTCCTGGTGCTGGTTCTGCTCCAGAGGAGCCGGGTGTGGCAGTGCCTGTGTCCTGCTGAGGCTGCTTGTCCTTGATGCACAGCCCACACTGGGGAGGGGCATCTGCTGGGGCCATTCCAGAGCTGCACTTCCATCCCCTGGCACAGACACAGAACCCCAGGATGGCTGGGGGGTGAGGGACCTTCAAGACCCCCCAGTGCCATGGGCAGGGACACCTTCCACTGTCCCAGGTTCCTCCCAGCCCCGGCCAGCCTGGCCTGGAAAAATTCCAGGGACCCAGGGGCAGCCACAGCTTCTCTGGGCAGCCTGTGCCAGGGCCTGCCCACCCTCACAGGGAAGGATTTCTTCCCAAAATCCTATCTATCCCTGCCCTGTGGCAGTGGGAAGCCATTCCCTGTCTCCTGTCCCTCCAAGCCCTTGTCCAAAGGCCCTTTCCAGCTCTCCTGGAGCCGCTTTAGGTGCTGGAAGGGGATCTAAGGTGTCCCCGGGATGTTCTGCTTTGCAGATGGACATTCCCTGTGCCGGGGAGTGGCCGTGCCTCTGCACTGAAATTCGGACCGCAGGGACTGGGGCCCCTCGAACAGAAGCAAGGGAAAGGACGGAATGGGGACAGGGACATTTCACTGTAGTTCCCAGCAGACAGTCCCAGTCCGCCTTCCCGTGACGTATCCAGCACCTCCCGGTGCCCACGGCTAATACCGGGGGAGTTCCCGCGGCTACGACCAAGGACCACCCGGTACCAGTCGGATTTAGCACGTTTTATCCCGGGTTTAATGCATTTTAGCCGGCTTGAGCCCTCTTTATGCGGGGCCTGGCCAGTTACAACCCTGCCCGGGGCATCGGCAGCTTTGAACCTTCCCGAGGCACCGGGCACTGCGGTTCCAGTACCAGCCCAGGGGTGCTGAGGGCCGCAGCAACCGAGCAGGAGCGGTGCCCCCCCGGGATTACACCCCGCCATGCCTCCCTCGCCTTTCCGGCGGTGGCCGCGCCTGGGCGGCGCCATCTTGACAACCGCTCGGGTCACGTGACCCAGCCCCTCCCGAGCTCTCGCGATACTTTTCCTCGTGGGGGCCTCCAGACCCACGTTTCCCGCGCGCGCCGCCGAGCTCTCGCGAGAGCCGCGTGCTGTAGACGGGAAGGACGAGATGGCGGCGACAACGACGATGGCGCTGGTGAGGGGGCGATGGGGCGGCGGGGCCGGGCCGGCTCCTCGCGGGGCTCCTCTGGGGGTGGCGTGCGGGCCCGCGGATGAGAAGTGGCGGCTCTGAGGGGACGGCGCCGCTTCCGCCCGTTCTCCTCCGCTTCTGGGCTCCCGTCCCGGCCTTCTCCCTGTGGGGAGGGTGTCGGTTTTCCCCCGCCCGGTCCTGAGCTCCGACCCCGCCCTGCCGGGAGCGGCAGTGGCTGTCCTGGGCCCTCCGGGGGACGGGCTCGGGTGTCCCGCTCTGAGGGAGCGCACAGGTCACTGGCTTGGGCTGGTGTTTCCAAATCCATTGGTTTAAACGCTCCTTTTCGGGCTCCTGTTCCCAAATTCGCCTGTTTAAATGCTCGGCTTTGGGCTAGGTTTCCCGAATCCACTTGTGTGAATGCTGCGTTTGGCCTCCTGTTCCCAAATTCGCCCGGATTGCGTTTTATGGGCGTTCTTTGTGGGTTCTGGGACATTTTTTTAGAGCTTTTCTGGGTGGGTTGCGGGTTTGAGAGAACAGGACTTTCCGGGCTGTTGGTTTTCCGGGGATTTAACCATGAAGAGAGCGATGGAAGTGCTGCCGTGGGGCTGCTGGGCTGGTTCTCGGCTCCCTGGGAGTTGTGTGAAATGGAAATTGGGAGCCCCGCAGGTGCCAGGGCTCAGAGAAGGAGCTCGGGAATACCTGTGGGGGCTCGTGGGCTCCCCTGGTGAACCCCCAGATCTCATGGAATACTGGGCTCGGTCTGCATTCACTGTGGCACAGCAGGAATTTATTTTTGGGTTTGTTTCCTGCTTCCCTGTCATTATTTTCATGGAAAATACGGGATTTTTCTGAGGAATAACTCTGATTCCAGAGCTGCTCAGCCTTGCTCCAAGAGGCTGCTGGTGATCCCAGAATGAATTGTGTGTCTTGGAATCCCTTTTGCGAATTCACAGGTGTTGGTGCTCCCATTTAGGAGGAAATATAAATAACCTTCACTTTGTTTCCTGCCTCATCTTTCCTTAATCTGTTGGACTACGAGGTTTCCCAGGCGAATGCTGGGAAGGAGGGGGCAGGTCTTGCTTTGTGAGGTTACCTGCGATTCCACAGGGGATGGGAAGTGAGCACCTGGCCTCAGAACTCCCATTTCTCGTGTGGACACACCTGCACAGGGATCCCCAGGTGTCGGGGATCCTTATGGGCACACCTGCAGACGGTGGCAGGACAAGGGGAAACGGCCTCAAGCTGTGACAGGGGAGGGTCAGGTCGGACTTCCCGAGGAATTCCTTTGGGGAAAGGGTGGTTAGGCCTTGGAAGGAGCTGCCCAGGGAGGTTTGGAGTCCCCATCCCTGGAGGTGTCCAAGAAAGGACTGGATGTGGCACTCAGGGCTCTGGGCTGGTGACAGGGTGGGAGTGGATCACAGGATGGTGGTGTTTTCCAGCCTCAGTGATTCCATGATGCCAGGAGCAATGGGAAGAGAGCAGGTGTGTGGCTGCCTTTCAGATGCAGAAATCACTCTGGTGTTTCTGGGGTCCATTTTCCCAGCCCAGAGCAGCTGATGAAGTTCCCCCGGAGGGCTGGAGAGGTCTGGTGAAAGTCCCTTCCACATTCCCTCCTTCCTTCTGACCCAGAGGATTTGGGGAGCAGCCCCTGTGGTGTTTGCACCACATCATCCTTCCTGCCCCGGGCAGGGGACAGCTGTGCTGTGAGACAGAGCAGGGCCCAGGGGATTTGCATGGAATTCTCAGGGAATCTCTCCATTCCTGGATGGTTCCTTGGTGTTAGTGTTGGCCATGGGATCTCCTGTCAAAGCTGGTCCAGGTGTTGGTGTCCTGCTGAAGGAATCTGGGCAGCCTGGGACATTGGGTTGGCACCGTGCCAGTGCTGTGATCGTGCTCCCAGTTCAGTGTTCCCCTCGTTTCTGGGGCTGGGACCTTCCCACATCCCTTGGGTGCTTTTCCTTTGCTCTCTCCTGGCTCCTGGCAATCTTTAGGCTCTCTGCACCCTGGGAATGGGCACAATGTTCCAGGCACCTCACCAGGGCCATTTGGGAGAATGAAACCTCTGTGTGGGGATTTTAGAGCATTGCCTGTCACTGTCAGCCCTCGTGCCCTCACATCAACTCCTCTGTCAGTGCCTGACTTGCCCCTGCATTCCTGGATCCCAGCTGGGTTGGGTGGGTGGTCCTGCCCTGCAGGAATGGGTGCCACCGGGGACTTCAGCCACAGCAGTTTTATCAGCCACACTACTTCTGTTCCCTTGGCTGAGCCGTGCAGTTAGGGAAAAGTCATGGAATCGAGGAATCACAGCCTGCTTTGGAATGGGAGCAGTGTTAAATCTCATCCAGTTCCACCCCCTGCCCCCTCGCTGGGAGCGTTCGAGGCCAGGCTGGGCGGAGCTTGGAGCAGCCTGGGACAGGGGAAGGTGGGACAGGATGGGCTGTAAGGCGCCTTCCCACCCAAACCATTCCATGGTTCTGTGTCACTGGCCACGTCTGCAGTTTGGGAGCCATTTGCTCACAAAGGGCTGCAGAAGGGGCTCATTTTGGGAGGTTTTGATTCCTGCCAGTCTGTAGGAACACATCTGGGAAGTGGTGGAGAATCTTTGGATGTGCCCCATGCTCTGGATTCTGCACGTGCCAGCAGTAACTGCCAGCACTGCTGTTTCCAGTTGAGAAAGAGCATTTCATGAGGGATGGGAAAGGAGTACTAAAGGTTACTGTGCCCCCAGGGGCTTCCAGAGTTCCAGTGGAATCCTCTAGGGCTTAGATGGGAAATAGGGACAAACTACTGAAATGTGGTTGTATCCATCAGGAAGCGCCTTTCCTGGGCACTCACCTGTTGTAGAGGAATTCCTTTCTGGAAAGGGTGATCGGGCTGCTTCCTGAAGTTTGAAGTCCCCATTCTTGGAGGTGTCCGGGGAATGACTGGACATGGCACTCAGTACTCTGATGTGGTGATAAGGAGGGCATCAGGCACAGGTTGGACTCCACGGTCTGGGCATCTTCCTCAACCTCTGTGATCCTGGGATTCTGAGCTGCTCAGGCTGTTGCCCCTGGCGGGCTCTCAGCTGATGCTCTTCAGCCTCTCTGCTGGGGGCAGTGTCAAAGGCCTCTGCTGAATTCCTTTTCCGAGCCTTGGCGAGAAGGTGCAGCAGGGATGGAGCCAAATGCCCTGGCCATGTGCTCCATCCTTCCTTTTTGCACTTCTGTCTCCTTGAATCTCCACGTGGTTTGCTACTTGTGGTTCCCAAATAAACGGGATTCTGTGTTTCTGTCCTTTTTGTGTGCTTATACTTCAGAGAAGTTCTCAGGAATGTTTCTGAACTCTTGGAGTTCAAACCCTAAAAGGGCCCAGCCGTGCTCTGACGCTGGAATAGTAGCAGGAATCTGGTTCCCATTTATTTCTCTCCAAAGGAACTCCTATTCTCCTGCTTCCTCTACCGGCTTTTCTGAAGTTTTTTTCCCACTTTCCTCTTTTCCTCCTGGCTGTTACAGGATGTGGGAATAAGGTTTCAGGGGAGGAGCCTGAGCACAAAGCCCCAGCTGCTTTTCACCATGCGCTGTTGTCTGTCCCCAGGGAACTGAGCTGAGCCCATTCCTGGGATCAGGGTTATCCCGAGGTGCCTGGAAAGAGGAAAGCAGCAGTCTGTTCTCCCTGAGTATGACGATGGAGGTTGGGATGGGTTTGCACAACGCGCTGCTTTCTAGGAAGCCCGGAGTGACAGGGTGATGATGTTCCTTGGGGAACGTTCCATGGTGAGGGATAAATGCTCAGGAATTCCTGTTGGAGCCATGCCAGTGGTCAGCAAAGATCATCCCTGGATCTGCGGGTTCTTCCCAGAGGGATGTGTGGTGGCAGAGAGCCTGCAGCCAGCAGTGCCTGGGTGCTCCTGGGCACTGCTGGGTCCTTTAAGTCTCAGTTTTGCCCTCTATGCTGGAGCTGGGATGTTCTGGAGCAGCTTTTGGAAGCTGTGCCTGTTAATGAGCCCAGATATGTAAATTATATTAAACTCAACTGTGCAATGGGCTGGGTTTGGAAGAATCACAGCTGATTGGGCTCCTGACTTTTTTATTCTGAATAGTTACATTCAGCAGCTCTTCACTCTGTTCTTCTCCTCCCACATCTCAGAGCTCCTAAATTGGAATAATTGAGATTTTAGAGCTGGAGGAGATGGGAGCAGCAGTGGGAGAAGGGATGGCAGACTTTGAAATTGGCTGGGGGAAGCTTTGGGCCTGAGTGTCCAATCGCAAAGGTGAGGGAGGGGACGGGGACAGCTGGTGACAAACAGGGCTTCAGCCAGGTGGGAAAGGACAAGAAGGATTTTTTAAATTCTTTTTTTGGATGTTCCACAGTCAAAATGAATCTTGGAGATGAGGGGGCCTTCTTTTATAAGCAGATCAGCATTTCTGGATTGTGTTTGTGGCCAGGTGGAGATCACATTTAGGACCATGGTCACTGCTGGCCTTGGCATTGCTGGGGACAGTTGGACTCACAGTTGTCTGTGAGGACTTTTCCAATCTCAACAATTCAATGATTCCCTACTGCTTTGCTGGTCTTGTTTTCAGCTTGGGTGTGGCCTGTGCAGTCGTGGCTTTGTGTCTTGGAGCTTGCCAATTTGCAGCTCCAGTCACCTCTGTCCCTGTGTCAGCTCCCTGTTGGTGCCCTGGTGTTCCCATCATCCCTGTGTTCCACTCCAGCCATGGACTTCTGAAGGGACCAGGGAAACAACAACAGCTCTGGATACTGCCCAGACACCTGGAGAACAGGATTATTGTGTTGGGAGGGTTTGTTTTCTGTCTGCTCCAAGTTCACTGATCCTGGAAAATGCTCACAACGCCCACAGGGAACTGGGGGCTGCACAAAACCAGGAGTCTCCTTCTTGCTGTAGATAAGAGTCCGGTGATCGAGGATGTATCCTAGAATCCTGGAACGGTTGGGGTGGGAAGGGAAGCTGTGGCCTGTCCAAGGCCAGGTTGGATGGGGCTTGGAGCAGCCTGGTTTAGTGGAAGGTTTCCTTGCCCACGGCAGGGGCTGGAATGGGATGAGCTTTAATGTCCCTCTAACCCAAATCATTCCATGATTCTGTGACAATCCAAGGGAAGCTTTGCCTTTGGTAAAGGAAAAGCTTCAAGTTTTGGTTTCTGCTCTGAACGGAGGTTTTTCCATGCTACTTTTACTGGGAGCAGCATTTTCCCTCAGGAGCTTGTCCAGGACCATGGGCTGGGGTTTGTCCCTGTTGGTTTTTGGGTGGCTGATGGGAAATGTGGAGTTGAGAGAAGGAACTAGCTCTGTTTTGATGGATGGCACTGCCAGAACCCACATGAACACCGAAGGCAGGGCCACATCCTGCTGCTGGGGCTGAGCTGGAGGTCCCAGCAGTGGGATCACCATGCTGGAGTCATGGTCCCAGCAGGGCCATCACGGGGTTGCTGAATTGCTGGGATCAGTCATGGTTCCAGCAGTGGCATCACCATGCTGGGGTCCCAGTCCCAGCAGTACGATCCATGGTTCCAGGAGTGGGATTGCTGTGCGGGAATCATAGTTCCAGGAGAGCTGGAGAGGGACTTTAGACAAGGACTTGGAGTGACAGCACAAGGGGAAATGGCTTCCCACTGCCGGAGGGCAGGGTTAGATGGGATATTGGGAAGAAATTCTTCCCTGGGAGGGTGGTGAGGCCCTGGCACCAATTGTCCAGGGAAGTTGTAGCTACTTCACCTGTGGAAGTGTTCCAGGCCAGATTGGAGAGGGCTTGGAGCAATCTGGGATAGTGGAAGGTGTCCCTGCCCATGGCAGGGGGTGGGACCATGTGAGCTTTAAGGTCCTTCTAAAGCATTCCATGATTCTGTGATTTGGGAAAGTTTTAGTGAAGGTTTTAAAATGAGAACTTGAGAAAGCTGGGTCAGCAGAGCCAGGAGGGAGAAGTAGGAGGAGAACATTGCTGGGGACATTAGACAGTGGATCTGTGGAGGGGATGGAGGTGATGTGAGCAAGGACTGGCGATTATTTGATTGTCTGTTCACAGGAAACGTGGTTGGAGAACTCTGTACGTGTCCAGCACATCCCTTGGTTTGTACAATTGCTGGGATGGCTCTTCCCGCAGCGAATGGTGGGAACATGAACTGGCTTTCCTGATGTACAGCTGGGTTTGAGAAGGGTTTTTAGCCAACTGAGGTGTTCTGACATGAAGTGCTTTGGTTTTCTGGGAAAGAAGAGACAGGTTGCTCCTGTGAGAACAGTTTTCCCTGAGTGTTTTCTGTTTCCTTAGGGTACGGAGTCCATTAAGATGGAAAACGGGCAAAGCACAGCAGCAAAGCTGGGGCTGCCTCCTCTCACCCCAGAGCAGCAGGAAGCTCTCCAGAAAGTGAGTAAAACTGGTGGGATTTTGCTGTTTGGGGGAGGTGATGTTGTTTGGGTTTTTAATGAGCCTCTGTCACTGGTGAGGCCAAAGGGAACTTGCCATGAGATATCTGGGATCGTGGCCATACTGGAGGGTCCTACAGTCACATTTGGGCCCAGGAATTACTTGTTTTGGGTTAGAGTTCATGGACACTTTTGGGAGCATGATGGGGGAATTGCTGTTGAGGGGGGTGAGAGTGGGTTTAATTTAGATTAATTAAAGTTAGGTTAAATTAATTAATTAATTAAATTCAGTTTAGAAAAATGGCATCCTAAGTCAGATGGGAATTCTGAGCTAGGTGTGGGTGCCACAGAATCACTGAGGAGCACCTGCTGCTCCATGAAGACTGGACTGGGATCTGCTCCCGCTGGCCTGTCACTGTCCACACTAGAACACATCCCAGGATATCCCTGTCCTCAGGATGACAGGGATAGAGAGCTCTGTCCTCGGGAGGCTCCATGTGCCTGTGTTGTCACAGCTGTCCCTCTGTGTGTGGTGGTTGGCTCCTGGCCCCATTCCCTCTGGCTTCTCTGGAGCCCACGGATGCAAACGGCCTTGTCCATTTCCAGGTTTTGGAAGCACACACCTCAAATCCCTGAGTTAGATCCTCCCGTTCCCTGGCAGCTCCCAAACACAGCCATGGAGACCAGGTGCCCAGGGGGTGGCTGAGTGTGTGTCCTGGGGAACGTGCACAGGTGTGGGGATGATGTTTGCCTTGGCACAGAGCCTCCGTGCTGGCACTGCTGGAATCTCTGGCTTTGCCAGATTTGGAGAGGAGTGAGAGAAACCCCAAAGGAACCTTGAGTGCGCAGGCAGAGCCAGAGGTGAATTGGGCCATTTAGGGAGCAGAACCAGGGAAGAGCTGGCGTGTTTTGGGAGCAGATCCAGAGCAGGCCGGGTGGGCTGGGAGGGGAGAGCCCAGCCCAGGGGTGACCATGGGGAGGTGGAGCCCCTTCCCTCCTGTAGCACCTGTCTGTGCAGACGCTCTCTGAGAGGAGAGGACTGAAGGAGGCCGTGCCCTGCCCTGGGCCGTGCAGGTAAGGGGCTGTGGTGGGATGCCGGGGCGGAAGAGGGAAATGCCAAGTTCCCGGTGCATGCTGCTTCCCTGCGCTGCCCCTCACGACATCCTGCTGTGTCCCAGGGCCTCGAGGTGCTGGGGAGCCATGGGCAGTGCCGTGGTGCTTAGGGATGGAGACCGGAAGGTTCTGGGAGCTGTGGTGCGGAGCCAGGCGTCGTTCCCTGCCCCGCTGCATTGTCCTGCCCCTACAGCCCCTGTTTTCCTTCCAGGCCAAGAAGTACGCGATGGAGCAGAGCATCAAGAGCGTGCTGGTGAAACAAACCATCGCCCACCAGCAGCAGCAGCTCACCAACCTCCAGGTGAGGCCCCCCTCCGAGCCACTCCCTCTGCCTCGTGCTCCCTCCGACACGGTGGAGTTCTCAGGGCCCTCGGAACCAGAGCACAGCCCTGAGCCTGCAGCTCACCCAGGCACCCCGACTGACCTCACAAATTGCCTGCAAATCTCTTTCATTCCAAGAGGAAATGGTTAAAAATTCCTGTCCTGTTGGACGTCCCTTCTTGACATACAAGAAGCCAACAACTTTGCTGTGGGTTTTGCTTCTGAGCCGTGTTTAAGGTGGTGAAGGCAGAAGGGATCCTGGGAACAGTTTCCTGTCATCACCTCATCCTCTGCCTGAGGGAGGGTCCCTGTGTCCCCATGTCCCAGTGCTGCCCTGTTTCCCTTTCCTGCACCCAGGTGCTCTCAATATTGAAGTTCTGTTGGCTGTTCCTGCTTGTACTGGAGTGCCTGTGCCGGGAGAACCCTCAACTGGGGTTTGATCTCCCCTCCTTCAGAGGTTTCTGGAGCATGTCTCACTGCCTTTACTCCAAGTCAGGAAGCCCAAAACAAGGGCTTTGCCTGGGGAATCCCTGTGGATGTGCTCTCCCTGCCCGGCAGCTGAGGCCATTTGGGGCTGTGCCTGGTTCTGAGGGTCTGCTCTAGTTGAGGGGCTCCTTTTAAATGCTGGGGGTGAATCAACGACAGTGGTTGCAGAGGTTACTATTGCCTTGAGTCCCCCCTGGGATCCCACCCTGCTTCCCGAGGCAGCGGCAGCAGCACAACCCCACCCTGGCCTGGTGGGACCGGACTCGGCAGGGTCCTGGCGCCGGACAGTCCTGGGGACCAGGCAGTGAGGGCCGAGGAAGGAGAGGCCTCTCCGCAGGTGCCCCTGTGCCGCCGCTCTGCTTGAGTTTGTACAAACAGCCATAGTATGCTCAGCTCCAACAGACTGAACTCTGTCTTTACTGTCTTTCAGATGGCAGCAGTGACAATGGGCTTTGGAGATCCTCTCTCACCTTTACAATCGGTCAATAGACATATTCACTTCTTCTGGGGCATTTGTCTTAGTCAGGGCCTAGCGTGGGGACGTTCGTAGTGGTGCCAATGCTCTTGTCCGCGCCCAGCACAGCCCTCCCACATCCCCACCTGTACTGGACACGCCCAGGAGCAGAGCGAGGTGTCACTGCCCCGAGAAGACCCCAGGCTGTGCAGTCTGCGGGGACACTGCCACTCAGGGGCAAAGACAGCTTTAGATTTCCACCAGTTCTGAACACAACCCGTGAAATTGTGGGAGCTGCATTTCTAGGGATGCTACAGTTCTGAGGTCCCGACCTAAAACTAACGGCCAAGGTAACTCACCAAGGGGCGATTTCTTGTGGAACGACCTCCCAGCACCCAGAGCCGGCCGGTGCTGGGGAGGGCCGGGGCGCCGGAGGTTGGCAGAACATGGTGTAGCCCAGGTTCAGACTCTCTTTACTGTGCATGGTCCAGACCAGGACATTATGGCACGTTCCAAGTGCAGCAGGAGCAGGATGGGAGGGACAGAACCGCAGGACTGATCAGAGAACTTGTGTGAGCCTTTGTGCCCATTCTAATCAGAGGCAGCAAAGAGCTGAATGACTTGGCATGATCCATCTCCTCCTTTTTTCTAGACGTGCTGGACAAAGTGTCCTTTGACTTGTCTGCAGTCAAAGGTTCATTTGCAAATTCATTTGCACATTTGTAAATATCTTTCTGTCTTGCTGGAATATGAGATTTGTGCCTCGTGTAAAACACAGATGGAGGTTTAAACTCCAAGAAAATGGGCACTGAAGTGAAATCCCCACTCTCCCTCCTTTGGCAGTGGGGAGCCAGAATGGATGTTCTGGGGTGGGGGTAAGTTTGGAATGGAACAGAGCAGCCATCTTGGTGTGGATTTGGCAGAGACGGTGTCGGAGCCCTCATGCCCAGGAACTCCCCCCATCCCTGGAGCTGCTGCCTGACAGTGGAACTCCAGCAATTTGGCCTAAATGGTTTTTGGCTCATTCTCCCCAACTGGACACAGCTGAGTTGGTGGCACAGGAAAGTTTTAGTGGCTTATGATCCCCAGGGCACCAGGCTGTGACCCCTTTTCCTCAGCCATTCCTCCCTCGGGAGTCTCAGGTGGGCACAGCCCAGGAGCAGAAGCCTGGTACAGTTCAGAGCAGTCAGGATATCCCATTCTTGGCAGATGCTTCATCCCATAGCCTGTTTGGAATGCACAAAGTGCAAACAGCCTCCTGTGCAGCACTTTCCCTGTTGCCAGGGTTCCCCAGTCCCTCTGTGGAGGTGGCACAGCCTGAACTCCCTGAGCTCTGGGTCTCAGGGCCCAAGTTACAGCTTCACATGGGCTCAGTCCTCCCTCTATGTGTCACAGTATAAGATTCCCATGTCCCTTCACCATCCCCTAGTGTCATTGTGTCATGGCTGGTGCTCCTGGTGAGGGTTGTGCATCACCTGCTTTGATTACAAGAGCACCCCAAGGTGGGGTTTTGGCCTGTCCTTAGAATAACCTCTTAAACCCCTTTAGAGCAGCATTGCACAGCTACAGGTGGGGACTGCTGCCTGGCTGAGGCTGCAGGTGCTTTTCCATGTTACAGGGGGAGAAAGAGGCACAGGGGACAGTGAAATCAGCCTGGGGGCTGGTAAGAGCAGTGAGATGTCCAGGCAGGAGGTCCTGACACTGACCTGTGCTGAGCTCAGGTGCCCAGGGCACATCTCCCACCTGGATGCTCCTGTTGGTGTCCCAGAGTCAGCACGGCCCACCTCAGCTCTACCTTCTGCCGGCCCAAAATCCCAGGGTCATTAAGGCTGGAAAAGACCTCCAAGGTCATCAAGTCCAACCTGTGCCTGATCCTCACCTTGTCACCAGCCCAGAGCACTGAATGCCATGTCCAGGTGTTCCCTGGACACCTCCGGGGATGGGGACTCCACACCTCCCTGGGCAGCCACTTCCAATGCCTGACCACCCTTTCCAGGAAGGAATTCTTCTGCTGTCTGAAAATCCTGAGTCTCCTCATTCCCCCACCTCTCCTTTAGGGTCCTATGGCAGGGCAAGGTGGGGATTTCCTCCTGCAGAGGCTCCTCGGGAGAGGGGTGACACTGGTGGTGCCTCTGACCCCCTAAACGGACATGCTGCAGACTGAGGGGCTTTCCTGCACCAAAGCTGGGAAGTGCTGGAGCACCTGGGAGACCACCCAGCCACTGTCCTGCATGTGCACGTGCCATAGTCCTGCTGGTCACAGCCTGCAGAGTAAAGAGAGCCATGGCCCAGCCGTGCTGGGAAATCCTTAAGCCAGGCAAGGGGCAAGCTGGATGTCACCTCAGGAGCAGCAGTTGGGGTCTAATGTCACCTCAGGGGCAGTCTGGGCTGAATGTCACCACAGGAGCAGCAGTTGGGGTTTAATGTCACCTCAGGAGCAACATTTGGGGCTGGATGTCACCTGAGGGGCAGAGTCTGGGGCTTGGTGTCACCTCATGAGTCTGGGGTGAAAGCTGTCCCTGTTTGCAGTGTCCTGTGTGGAATGGCAGGAGTTAAACCCTCCCAGGTTGTTTCCTGCTGTGGCCAGTGGCAGTCCTGGACAGGTGCTGTAGGGAGTAGGAGTCCCTTGGGTACAGGCTGTGTCCATGGTGCTGTACCTGTCACAGATGAGCTCTCCCTCCTTTTGGGCTGCAGCATCCCCAGGCAGAGCTCCTATGCTCATTAGGGCACCCCAAAAATCAACCTTGAGAAGGTCCTGAATGCTTTCCCTCTGCCCCAGGGGTCCCCAGGCATGGCAGAGCTCCTCTCTTCATTAGGACACCCCAGAAATCGTCTCCTGAAGGCCCTGGTTGCAGCCCCTCTGCCCTGGAGGTGCTGGGAAGGGAAGGGGGTGCTCAGAGCTCCCTGCTGTGGTGCTGGGTAGGGCCAGAGGCATCACCTGCTGCTGCTGCTTGTGCTCTACACCAGCCTCTTCCTGCCCCAGGTGTGTCCCACCTGTTCCAGAGCCATCCCCTCACATGCAGGCAGTGACTCCTCCAGAGCCCCATGTGTGGCCATATATCCAGGGCCACGTTCCGCAGCAGCTCTAGAGCTGCTCTGGGGGTGACAGACACGAAGGACACACTATGCTCTGCTTTTGGGATCCCTCCTGTAAGGAATGGCTGGATTTGTCTTGAAAACAGGTTTCCAGGCAGGCTTAGGACACAGTAGCAGAAACCCTCTGTGCAGCACCCGCGTGTTGGGGCCGCACCAGTACAGCCAGTGCCGCCAGGCAGGGATGAGTACTGGCACCACGCGCTTCCCACGAGTCCCACTGGGCCACGGAAGTGTTTGGCTTTGCTGTTGAGCTGTGGAAGTGGTGCCCAGTACTGGATCTCGGACTGCCGGGGGTGTGGGGAGGCTCTGGTGCCCGAGGGAGCGGGGGGAGGTTCCCAGTTCCAGACCCTTTGCTGCCGGGGAGGACGGGGTGGGGGTGGGAGTGCCGATGGATCTCTGCTGTCGGGAGGGAGCGGGAGGGATTCTCCCAGTGCCCAGAGCCAAGCCCTTTGCTGCCTGGAGGGGGAAGCTGCCCTAGAGTGAAGGGATTCCCTCCTCCTGCAGGTGTGTCTGGAGATGAGATCAGGCTGGGGGAGACCTGGCCCTTCTGGCCAGAATACGTCTGCCCCAGGATGAGCCGGACTTTATCCGGGAGTGAGCCAGGAGGATCCGCTCCAGCGCCCTGTGCAGCGAGCAGGGAAATCCTTCTGATCCAGGCTGTGCCAGAGCTGCCGCCGGGGGTGGCTCCCGGGAGGGAAGCAGGAGGGGGAGGAGGCCCCGGTGGCCACGGCCAGCCCGGCACTGACCGGCCAGTCCTTGTCTCGCTACAGATGGCGGCTCAGAGGCAGCGGGCACTCGCCATCATGTGCCGGGTCTACGTGGGCTCCATCTACTACGAGCTGGGGGAGGACACCATCCGCCAGGCCTTCGCCCCCTTTGGGCCCATCAAGAGCATCGACATGTCCTGGGACTCTGTCACCATGAAGCACAAGGTGGGGTGGGGCTGCCAGGCTGGTGGGAGGTTCCCTGCCTGTGGCACAGCATGGAACTGGATGAGCTTTAAGGTTCTGTCCCACCCAAACCGTTGTGCCTGGATCTGGCAAAGAGCAGGTGAACTGGCCTGGGAAGGGGTGGAATTCCTTGGGGGCAGGAAGAGCTGGTGCTGATGCCCCAGTGATGAGGTGTTTTGGGGTCTTCTGCAAGGACATTTCTTTCAGCCATGTGTCCTAACACAAAATAACCAGCTTTGCAAAATTCTGGATGAGATACTGGGAAGGAATTCTTCCCTGTGAGGGTGGTGAGGCCTGGGCACAGGTTGCCCGGAGAGTCTGTGGCTGCCCCATCCCTGGAAGTGTCCAAAGTTGGGCTGGATGGAGTTTGGAGCAACCTGGTCTAGTGGAAGGTGTAGAACTGGATGGGCTCAAAGGTCCCTACAACCCAAACCTTTCTGTGATTCTATGATTCCCAGCCCTCAAGGAACATCCACCTCTCTTCAAGGCTTTCCAGATGCAGCCAGGAGAGGAAGGGGCCTCTATCCCTATGAAGAACAGGCTCCTATTAGCACTGGGGGTGCATGTTTGCAGCTCCTTGATCTGCTCAGGGCAGGATTCTGTGGTGGGAGCCAGGGGTGTGTGGGGTGAAGTGCAGGGAATCGTGGAATCACTGAGGTTGGTAAAGAACTCCCAGAGCACTGAGTGCCACATTCAGTCATTCCTTGGAGACCTCCCTGGAGGCACCTGCCTGGGCAGCCCCTTCCAATGCCTGACCACCCTTTCAATGAAGAAATTCCTCCTGATGTCCATCCTGAAGCTTTGCTGGAAGTGCTGACAAGGCAGCAGCCCTTAGTGAGGTGAGGTTTTGCTGTGGGACCTCAGAGTCTGAGAGGCTCCAGAACCAGGTGCCCTTGGGGGAACCTCTGCAGGTCATTTTCTGCCATAATAAAATGCTTCTCTAAGGAATCTCCTTGGGCTACGAGCAGGAATCTGTGGTGGGAATCAATTCCACCTGCTGGGATTTGGTCTGTGGGAAACCTTGGCTGCATTAGATTGGAGTGATTGACAGGTGTCTCTTCCCATCCCAGGGCTTTGCCTTTGTGGAATATGAGGTTCCTGAAGCTGCCCAGCTGGCCCTGGAGCAGATGAATTCTGTCATGCTGGGGGGAAGGAACATCAAGGTGAGTAACATGCCTGCTCTGAAAATTCCTGCCTCTCTTTTCCTGGGAATCACGGTTTCATGTGTGGAAATGCTCCCCACAGCACTGTGATAGGGGAAAGGAACCTAAAGACTGTTCCCTGATGGACCTTGATGTGCAACATGGAGCACATGGTGACTCCAGGTGCCTCCTCTCCGAGGAGAAACCGCCAGCCTGCGAGTCCCCCATGAGATTGGCTCCAGGGAGTCCACTCAGGTTTTCCCACCCACACATGGAATTCTCTTGAAGATGAAGCAAAGGTGTTTCTTTATATCTTACATGGTGTCTCTGACATGCCCTGTGTGCAGGGTCCCATGGCCCACGTGGTTCAGGAGTCCTTGAAAGAAAGAGGTAGGAGCACTGTGATTTGCTTGCAGAATCCTCAGTCCCTGGTGTTTGGCAGGTCAGGGAAGGTAAATGGGAGAGGTACAGGGAGGAAGGGAGCAAAGCCCAGGATCCCAGTAGTGCAGGCTGTTCCTGGACCTGTTCCCTCTGCTGCTGATGGCCCTCTGAGGTGTCCTGTGGTTTGCACAGGCAGGGAAGGGCCAAGTGCTGCCCTGCTCCATGGACTGTCCATGTCACAGAATAATGGAACTGTTCCCATGGGAAAACCCCTCCCAGCTCATCAAGGCCAATCTGTGACCCACCCCCACCTTGTCAGCAGCCCAGAGCAGAGTGCCACGTGCAGGCATTCCTTTGAACTCTCCAGCGATGGGGACTCCACCACTTCCTCGGGAAACCCCTTCTAAGGCATCAGCACCCTTTCCTTGACGAAATTCCTCCTGATGTCCAGCCTGAACCTCCCCTGGCACAGCTGGAGGCTGTTTCCTCTTGTCCTGTCTCTTGCTCTTTGGGAGCAGAGCCCGACTCTACCCTGGCTCCACCCTCCTGTCAGGGAGTTTTGCAGAACCAGAAGGTCCACCCTGAGCCTCCTTTTCTCCAGGCTGAGCCCCTTTCCCAGCTCCCTCAGCCACTCCTGGTGCTCCAGGCCATTCCCAACTCCATTCCCATCCCTATCCCTGCAGGTGGGGAGGCCCAGCAACATCGGGCAGGCTCAGCCCATCATTGACCAGCTGGCAGAGGAGGCCCGGGCCTTCAACCGCATCTACGTGGCCTCCGTGCACCAGGACCTGTCCGATGACGACATCAAGAGCGTGTTCGAAGCCTTTGGGAAGATCAAATCCTGCACCTTGGCCAGGGACCCCACGACAGGGAAGCACAAAGGCTACGGCTTCATTGGTACAGCTGGGTGGAGCTGGGGCAGGCCACGGGTGGGAGTGTCCTCTGCTCCTGGGGGTGGCTTTGGGGTTGGGTTCTCCACCCTAGTCAAGGAATTTTGTTAAGTGATAGGAATAAATTTGGAGCAGGTCAGGGTTGGATTTAGAAATCTAATTTATAGTGGCTGTGAAGGGGGGTGAGGCCCTGGCACAGGGTGCCCAGTGAAGCTGTGGCTGCCCCAGCCCTGGAAGTGTCCAAGGCCAGGTGGAACAGGCTTGGAGCAACCTGCAATGGTGGAAGGCGGCCAAGAGTCGGACTGAATGGTCTTCAAGGTCCCTTCCCACCCAAGCCATTCCTTAATTCCATGACAACAACAGAAGGCTCATTTGTGAATGATCTCTTCCTGCAGAGTATGAGAAGGCCCAGTCCTCCCAGGATGCCGTCTCCTCCATGAACCTCTTTGACCTGGGGGGTCAGTACCTGCGGGTGGGCAAGGCCGTGACGCCCCCAATGCCACTCCTGACCCCAGCCACACCTGGAGGGCTCCCACCTGCAGCTGCTGTTGCTGCTGCTGCTGCCACCGCCAAGATCACGGCACAGGTGAGATGTGGGGACAGCACAGGGACAGCTCAGGCCACAGCACAGCACAGGAATGGCTCAGAGCTCAGCACAGGTGAGATGTGGGGGACAGCACAGGGACAGCAGAGGTGAAGCACAGGGACAGCTCAGGGCACAGTTCTGGTGAGGCACAGGGGCAGCACGGAGCACTGCACAGGTTGCCCAGAGAAGCTGTGGCTACTCCATCCCTGGAAGTGTCCAAGGCCGGGTTGGATGGGACTTGGAGCAACCTGGGATAGTGGAAGATGTTCCTGCCCATGGCAGAGGGTGGGACTGGATGAGCTTTAAGGTCCCTTCCAACACAAACCACTCCAGGATGCCGTGATTCCAGACCATACTGTGTCCCAGGGTTTGACACATGGAAGCTTGTCCCTGACACCTGGGGAACCTGAGACACCAGATTTTGGAATGATCTGGCACAGCTGATGAGAGCTTTATTCCAAGAGCTGGTGGGGAAGGTTGGAGAGAATTCCTAGTCTGGAAATCAAACCAGCAGTGAGGGAAATGGTTGCAGGAGAGGCTAAAAGAGAGCAAGACAGGACATGGAAGGGGCAGAGGGATGAGAGCAGGAGCAGTTGTGTGAGCAGCACTCTGGTTGAAGGTCCCACCTGTAGCAGGGTGGAACAGGCCTGGAATGGCTTTAGACTGTTGGGAGACAGGGAAGGGCAGTGATGAGGTGGGTTGGATGTTGATACAGAACTTGAGTTCTCTGATTTAGTTCTCCTGAAGTACCAGGAGCTCCTGGATGGGACCACAGGGCACAGATCTCCATGGCTCTGCCCCCATCCCTGCCTTGGGCAGCAGGATCCCCCCATGGCACTGTAGCCCATGGAGAAAGAAAATTCCAGCACTGTTGGGTTTTGGGATTTTCTCAGGCAAGAATTACTGGTCAGTGCAACCTCTAGTGCTGCTGCAGTGGAGCTGAGGCTCAGAAAGGCCTTTTGGGGAATGTTTCAAAGGTGGAAGCAGGAGTGGGAGGAGCTGCCCCTCACGCGGAACTCACAGGTCCCCAGGAAAGATTGCACAGGTCTGGAAACCTCTGCAGTCAGGGGAGGGAGGAAGCTGAGACATGGCTGGAATTACTTGGATCAAAATCACTTTGGGAAAGAACTATGGACTGTTCTGAAGTGAGATGGTAGAGATGTGATACAGACATGGATAAATCCTGCTGTTCTGTCAAGAAACTGCAGGATTGGTTCCTGTGAGCAGAGCGGCACTAAAGAGAGAGAAGCAAAGGTCACCTCTGTCTACGTAGGAAAAGTCAGACCTGCAAGGAAGTGAAAGAAGCAAAAGTATTGGGAGAAGTTTTTTAGCCATTTCAGTGAGAAGTGGGGGCAGCTTTCAGTCAGAAGTGGTGACCAGTGTAGCCAGAAATTCCAGTGGTTTTGTTTCCAGCACTTTCCCATCCCCCTTCCATTAGGAGCTTTCTCTCCAGTTCAAGTAGGAGTGGCTTTGTGGGCACTGGGAGCAGAGCCAGGGGGATGGGTTGAATCCCAGAGTTTGGGCATTTATGTAGAGGAGGGTTGGGACATTGCAGCAGCTTTGAGTCACAGATCCGTGAACATGTGGGAGTGGAGGGACAAAACCTTGGGATCTTCTGCTCTGCCACTTCAGGGATTACAGGAGCCCCGAGAAGACAAGGAAGAGAATGATGTGAGCAATTAAATCAGGACTTCAGTGGCCTGGAAAGCAACAACCACCAAAAACATTGGGATCCTGGGGTGTGTTTTAGGCACATTATTTTCAGTACTTCCATGGAAGTGTTTATTGTTCAGCTGGGTGTTCTTCCCAAATGTTGGAATTCTGAGCATCTGGAGTCAGGGTGTTTATTGGGATTTGAGCTCCAGGAGAAAATTTTTCTGCCAAGATGCTTCAGAGTTTCTGTTTCCCTGCTGGACTGGGTGGCACCTTTACCTTCCCCAGCAGCACTGGGAGCTCCTGGGAATGGGAGTATCCAGCATCTCCCAGGTGCAGGACAGCTGAGCCTGGCAGGATGCTCTGCAGGGAGAATCCCTGGGGCAGGGGTAACCTGAGGCTTTCTGTGTGTCCTGCAGGAAGCCGTGGCAGGAGCCGCAGTGCTGGGCACGCTGGCGACACCAGGGCTTGTGTCCCCTGCCCTGACCCTGGCCCAGCCCCTGGGGGCTCTGCCCCAGGCCGTGATGGCAGCACAGGCCCCCGGTGTCATCACAGGTGGGTCCCCTCCTCCTGGCACCGCTGTGTGTCCCCTTCTGTCACCTGTGTGCGTCTCCTTCCTGCTGGCACCTGAGTTCCCTTCTGTCACCTGTGTCCCCTCCTCTGGGACCTGGGTCCCTTCCCTTGTCACCTCTGTGTGTCCCCTTCCTGCTGTCACCTGTGTGTCTCTGCCTCTTGCCCTCCATGTCCCTTTTCCACAGATGGCAGTCTGTACTTGGGGTCCACTCGGAGCTGGAGTCCTGCTCCTGGCCCTGCCTGGGCAAGAATTCAGATGTTTTATGGATTGATTTTGGTGAACAATAGATGGGACAGGCCAAGGGTTCCCAGCATGGGGGGGAAAGCTGGATAATTGGCACTGGTGTCACTGACCATGGCCTGGGTATCACTGAATGTTTCCCAGGTGTCACTGACCATTGCCCAGGTGTCACTGACTGTGCTCCCGTCCCTGTGCTCTCCCAGGTGTGACCCCTGCCCGGCCGCCCATCCCGGTGACCATCCCACAGGTGGGGGTTGTGAATCCCATCCTGGCCAGTCCCCCAGCCCTGGGGCTGGTGGAGGTCAAGAAGGAGAAGGAGGAGGAGGAGGTGTTCCAGGAGTCGGAGCGGCCGGAGATGCTGAGCGAGCAGGAGCACATGAGCATTTCGGGGAGCAGCGCCCGCCACATGGTCATGCAGAAGCTGCTGCGCAAGCAGGAGGTGAGTCCGGGCACTGACAGCTGCCACCTGTGTCCCAGCTGTGGCTCTGCAGGTCGGGGGGCTCAGGGACACCTGCAGGTACCTTCGGGCTCAGGGAACACTTGGCCTTGCTCTTCAGGATTGATTTACATGGGCCTGGAGTGCCAGGACAAGGGGAATGGCTTCCCGCTGCCTGAGGGCAGGGTTAGATGGGATATTGGGAAGGAATCCTTCCCTGTGAGGGTGGTCAGACCCTGGCACGGATTGCCCAGAGAAGCTCTGGATGCCCAATCCCTGGAAGTGTTCAAGGCTGGACAGGGCTTGGAGCAACCTGGGATAGTGGAAGGTATCCCTGCCTATGGAAGAGGGGTGGAACTGGATGGACTTTTAGTCCCTCCATCCCAAACCATCCTGGGATTCCATGATCTTCCCCAAGTCCTTTGGAGGGCTCAGAGCAGGCCCTGGTGAGGGGTCTCTGACCGAATTCTGTCCCTCCTGTCACTAAATCAAACCCTGGTGGCCTTTGGGCTGGAAGGGTGGGAGTGGCACAGGCCAGGCCAATCTATCCCAAGTACCAAGTTCACCTTTCCCCCACAACATTCCATAGTGGGGTGAGTTCTGTCCAGAATCCCAGAGGAGCCCCCAGTCTGGGTGGCAAGGTGGGTGTTGGTCACAGGTTGGACTCCATGGTCTTGGAGGTCTTTTCCCACCTTAATTGGTTCTGTGAAACCCTGAGTTGTTGATCAAGCAGAAGTTCATGGGAATTGCAACGAGGAAGGGGACAAGAATGAGGGATAGAAAAAGAACATTAAACAGAACAGTGGATTCATGGATTTTTGCAGGGGGGTCTTGGAGGGGACTTGATAATCCTGCCTGGGCCTGGCCAGTTTGTTCCTTTGCTGGAGTTTCCTGACACGTTTCCTGAGCTTTGACAGGGTATCTACATTTGCTAATAGGGATAATGCTGGCAGCATTCCCTAAGGAATGAGGGCTCCCTTTAGTTCCCAAGGGTGGCTGAAGTTAAACGCACCTTTGAGCTCCTTTCCAGCAGCCGTTTTTTCCTCTGTCACAGCCACCTTTCCCATGGACTCAGTCCATGGGACAGCCTGGGAAAAGTTGAGCAGAGCTAAATGGTCTTATTTAAGGTTTAAAAAAATTGAAAACCCCAAAAAACCAAAACTTGTAAGTCTTTTTTTGATAAAATGCTCCCTCCCAACCTGTTGGGAATTCTGAGCCCACAAGTGCCCTTGATTTGGGCTGTGAGGAACAACCACAGGACATGTGTTCACATGCAGCCTGGAATGGGATGGGGCAGAGCCTGGAATGCCCCAGGTGTGCCCAGGTGTGCCAGGGCCAGGAGCACAGAACAGCCTGCCCAGAGGGGTGGTGGAATTTCTGCCCTTGAAAGTACCCAGAGGCCACCTGGACATGGCCCTGGGTGACTCCGGGTGGCACTGGAGCTCAGGCCAGGTGACTTCCAGCTGTCCCTTCTGATCTGAGATCCTGAGGGGCTTCGTCATGGAAGGGCTGGGTGCAGGTGTGTGACCTACCTCTGTGTCCTGTCAGGAGCACCCAGAACACCTGGGGAATCCGTCAGCTTTACTGGGAGGGGAGGAAAGGAAAACAAAGAGAATTGTGACAGAATTGAGGAATTGTTGAGGAAAAGCCAAAAATTCCTGGATGGCAGCAGCACAGGGAAAATGAGAGTGGTGCCCAAGGCTCATTGTGCTTCCAGGGTGTATCCCAGGAAAGCCAAGGGGACAGCACACAGCATTCCCAACCTCGAGGAATTCCTGATCCAGGGGCCAGCCCCTCACAGCCAGCAGCAAACAGGCTTGGAAACTCTGTAATTATCCCTAAGAACCTGAGCCATCAGTCCCATGGAGTGTGCTTGGAATGGCCAGCCCAAGGCCTGGAGGGCTCGGGTGTGTCCTCTGCACATCTCCAGGCATTAATTCCCTCGTCCCTTCCCTTGCAGTCCACGGTGATGGTGCTGCGGAACATGGTGGATCCCAAGGACATCGACGATGACCTGGAGGGAGAAGTGACAGAAGAGTGCGGGAAGTTCGGGGCTGTGAACAGGGTCATCATCTACCAGGAGAAGCAGGGGGAGGAGGAGGATGCCGAGATCATAGTCAAGATCTTTGTGGAGTTCTCCATGGCCTCAGAGACTCACAAGGCCATCCAGGCGCTCAACGGGCGCTGGTTCGCGGGCAGGAAGGTGGTGGCCGAGGTCTACGACCAGGAGAGGTTCGACAACAGCGACCTCTCGGCATGAACTGCACCCCGTGGCTGGGCCCAGCTCTGATCCCAGGGCTGCGCTTGGATCTGGGGAATGGGCCCAGCTCTGATCCCAGGGCTGCGCTTGGATCTGGGGAATGGGCCCAACGCTGATCCCAGGGCTGGGCTGAGCTTGGATCCAGGATTTTAGTCCAACTCAGATCAAGGGAACCAGCTCAGCTCTGGTCCCAGGGCTTGGCCAAGCTCGGATGCAGGGAATTAGTCCAACTTTGATCCCAGTGCTCAGCCAAACTCCAGTCCAAGGAATCAGCCCAACTCTGTTCCAAGGAATTGACCAAGCTCTACTTTGGGGACTGGCCCTGCCCCCTCTGCCTCCCAGGATTTTTGTAGCTGTGTGCAAAGGACATTCCAGGACATTCCAGGGTGGGCACAGGGTTCTGGTGTCAGAGGAGTTGGGATAAAAACACAAAGAAAGTTGGTGTCACTTGTGTGTGTGTATGTGACAGGGCTGGCACCTCCTCAGCCCAGGCTGGCACCCAGAGGAGCGGGGCTGGCCCTCAAGAGATGCTGTGGGTGCCTTTGCCCAACCCCGAGCTCTCTCCAGGCACACTCAGGTCAGGGTCCTGTGGCACCTTTGGGGCAGGAGCAGCTGTTTCCCTCTGGGATGGGCCCCAAGGGGTTGGGATGGAGCCAAGGGGGAACTCGGGGTTCACCCTTGGGGGTTCCTGTCCTGGCAGAGGGAGGGGCTGGGGGTGCCAGGAGGGAGCCCTGATCCACAGGAGCTGTGAGCTGAGCCTGTGCTCAGGAATTCCACGGCACTGGGATCCAGCAGGAGTCTGCAGGAAATGATCCTTTCAGTTCAGAAATCCAAATCCAAGCAGAACGATCTCCAAGGAACTGCAGCAGGGAATCCTGAGCTGAGCCTCCCTCTGGGGGTTGCTGCCAGGCTTGGGGATGTCCTGCAGCAGAGCCTGGGGAATGCGCCCAGGGCTGGAATGGCTCAAGCTGGAGCAGAGCCAGGATACTGAGTCTTCCCAGCTGGGATGTTGGGAGGCAGGGGTGTCACGGGGCTGTGTCCACAGGAGCTGGGCTGCTGGGATGACATGTTTAGGGCACCTGGGATGCTGGGATGCTGTGTCTATAGCAGCTGAGATTTGGGGATGCTGTCTCTACAGCAGCTGGGATTTTGGGATGCAGGGATTTTGGCAGCCCGGAGCTTTCAGGGGTAGCTGCACAAACCACTGAGCAGCTCTGTCTGGGGCCACCTGTCAAAAGAGGCTCTGGTGTTTAGGGAAAACATCTCAGAAATGCAGGGGTAAGCACGGGACCTTCCTCCTTGAGTGCAGGAGCTCGGGCTGAGCGTGGCCGGGGCCGGGCTGGGTGGGGCTCTCGGCCAGGACGTCCCTGCCCATCGCAGGGGGCTGGACGAGATCAGCTCTAAAGGTCCCTCCCAGTCCAGACCTTCCCGTGGGCCCAGGGCTTGATCGGGATATGGTGTCCAAATCCAGGTGGAAAGAAGGCTCTGTGACTGCTGGGAAAAAAAAGTAAGGAATGGGGGAGCAAGGATGGAGGGACA
>VZTR01027750.1:360004-378005 GCA_013400775.1 Chaetops frenatus | reverse complement strand
TCAAACCAGGACAGATTTGTAATGAATTCTTTACAAGAAGTAAAACAGCTTCACAAGTGAAATTTGTCATTTCTTCTCCAAGTGCAGCAAGATCTGGTGTCGAGTTTCTGAGCACAATCTCAAACCTGAGTCTCTTAGAAGCCTTCAGGCCTGTGTAGCAAAACCCTTAACAGTCCATCCTCCAAAGGTCTTGAGTTTGTTCCTGATAACTTTAGATTTAAAGATTAATCCAACAGCAACTAAATCAGGCTACAGAAGACCACAGAGGAGAAAACAAAGGGGACAGATGATCAGAAAGGCCAAAGGGGCCATAGCTGGGTGACTCTGGATAACCCCTCAATAGGACTGTGGATGTCTTGGGATGTTAAAGCCCAATTTGTAGCTGAAGAGGCTTTGAGACTTTCAACCATGCCAAAACATTCAATTTAGGTGCTCAATGTGGCTTTTTTAAGATTTTAATGTCATTTATTATTCAAACCCAAAGAATTTTTGCTGAAATCCTGCAGCTTCTGCACCTTTCAGACCTCTCTCCATTATTTCCCAAGCAGCAGTGACCTGTTAGAACAAATGGACCAAAGATCTGACACTCCAAATTCAGTCCAAATGAAAATCACCCGATGAATTCAGAATATGCTTATTCAGATGACTTACTGGACTATACCTAAACCTACTTTTGGTTGTTAAATGCTAATGAAAACCATTAGCACTCTTCTAAGACAGAATTTTTATAGCAGTTAAAGAACATTTTTAATAACCAGACTAAATGGCATAAATGGTTCTCTGATAGCTCAGCTACCAGTGGCAAGAAGCCTAAAGTGAGTCAATCGTTAGGGGACAGACAGTGACACAGCTCTGCATGTCAGAACATCCAAACTCTGCTTCTCTCTCCTCAAGCAGAAGCTTACCTAGTAACTGTTAAATCTGTGTACAAAGCTGCCACAGAGCTTCCACTCTCCTCTCCTCTCTTTCTCTCTCCCACAGGTGTGGAATTAGCAGCATACCTGACTTGTGATTTCACCCTCTACAGAGAAAAACCTTTTAAAGTGCTGTATCTCTGCTCCTTCCCTCCTGGGGAGAAAGTTGTATCAGCTGCATACCCTGATGTCTCCAGCCTCTAAAGGAAAGGGCAGCAGGTGCAGGTCTAATTAATTGTCTGATAATGTTGTNAAAAAAAAAAAAAAAAAAAAAAAGTGGACAGTAAAACTGCTAAAAATAGAGCTTCAGAGCAGAAATCCTTCAGGCTCACTGTAGAGACATCTAAACCATAATTCAGCAAGGCTTGGGAAGGGGACCAAAACCTAGACACAGGTATGGGCTCTTTGGGGTCAACAGGCTTCTAAGAACTGCAGGGAGCATTCCCCAGTTCACTGGGATCCATAATGGCTGAGTAGAGCTCACACCTACGAGAGCTGTCCATTTACCCCTAAGGAGGGCCTGAGCTTTATGCAGAAAATCAGGATGAAGACAGTAACAAAGAGACCAAGGTATCACTCCAAAGAGACCTGAGAATATGTCAGAATTTTTACTTTAAAATACGTAACTTACATCTTACTGCCCTGTACTCCAGGGTTTGCCACAAGCACCACTTTGAGGTGCTCAGGCTTCTAGAATAAGGCTATGGAGGGAGTTAGGCACTTTCACAAGGAAGCACAGTCCCATTACACTGAGCAGACACCCAAGTCAGGGCACCTTGGAGACAACAGGGTGTACAAAGTGCATCAGGCCTCATTCACAAGCATTCCTGTGCTTCAGCACCCACTAGAGCTGGCAGTGGGTGACTACTGCTTGCTCATGGAGACATTTTTCCTAAGACCAGACCATCAGTAGTGCTGTAGGTGGTCACAATTTGGCTAGAAGCTACGATCTAAGATCACTTGCCCAGCTAGCTGAAGACCAGAGTTTATTTCCTGGTTCCTCTGCCTCTGCTAAAGCTGGGCTTCTCAACCTGTCCCCTGTAACTGCATTTAGGCTGTGCCCTCATCCATGGGCAACGTGGATTTGAATTCCCTAAGGGAGTTACCCTGTGTGTTGGAGTGCCCTGACGTCTCTGCTAGCAAACACACACAAGAGTGGTGTTTATCCCACAGTGTGGCCCTCTGTGTTCCATGGGGCAATTTATTCCCTGGGTAAAGTCCTACACCTAACACCAAGAAAAAAGAAACGTTTATGGCATCACAGGGCACTAGGATGGGAGATAAGCACTGAATTCTTCAGCTCTGACAAGTCAAGACATTCCTGAGCAAGATCCATCAATTGATGGTGGGATGGATGGATGCATGGATCAATCAATCATAAGGATGGAGCCTGTCAGTTTGGGCAGTAGCTGAAGTTCTGAGGATGACCTTTTCAGATTAAGGTCTTCCAGCCCCACCCAGCTGCATGGCACTGTGGTGGCTTGCTTGTCTATTATGACACTAGGATTTTGTTTAGGAGAGGAAATAAAGCTAAATAACATAACCCTTCAGAGAAGTCTCCTGATCTTTGGACCAGCTTTCCTCCCCTGGGTCACATACAAACCCATAATCTTCTGGGTCACAGCCTGAGCGATTGTTTTCTGAATTCCATGCCCAAATAGAAGACGCTGTGGGGAGGAAGTAACCGTCATTAGGGTGGAGTAATTTGGCTTTACTATAGTCCTGGCAATAAATAACTTACTGGCCACTCTGTTGATAAAGTGCAGTTCCCCAGACATTCTTGGAATTATTACAGTGACATATCTGTTAAAGTTTTCAACTCATTCCAAAATTAAAAAAACATTTTTTTACCCCCAGTTCATTCTGTTGTCAGGAGACAAATGCTGCAGTCCACAGTCCTTCAGACTAAACAGCAAAGACAACCCAAAAACCAGCTCTTCTGATTTAGCAACAATGATTTGCTGTTCTATTTCTGTTTTATCACCTCCTCTCTTCTTTATTAATCTATAGTAAGGTAGGGAGCATCTCTTCTGCCTTCAGTATCAACACAGAAAAAGAGAGAGATGAGAAGGCAACGCATCTCACCTTGTTCCTCAAAACAAAACCAACTTTCCTTTCTTTCTAAAATAAGGTAGGAACCATATCTTCTCTTTAGGGCACTTTCACTACTATTGGCAGTGGTGTTTTTCTTCTAAGTCACCTTGCCCATATGTTTAGAGAAAATTTCCTCTGCTCTCCCTGTTTCTAACCTCAAGCTACAGGAAACTATTTGAGGTCAAGAACAATGACTGGTTAACTTTTACCCTGTAGTCCCTAGCAGTTCATGTGAAGCTGAGTTCCCACTGTCAAAAGAGCCCTAATTGCCAGCCCAGATTGGCTGTCTCATGGTCCCACCACAGCAGGCACTGGGCTCATCACTGCAGTCTAATTCATACAGGATTTGAATTCGTTTATTTTTTTTAAAGTAACTTTGTGTTGCTGAAAATCTTCAAATTACAGATAAGAAAACCACAATTCACTCTTCCCCTGGAGTCTGAAATTTCTGACTTATCTACAGGTTATTTCAACAAAAGCTAAATTCCATGCTGGGGAAGGCTATTCCCCTTTCCTCTTTACTTGCATAAATCCCAGGCTACACAAATTCAGTCCAACTTCTCTTTATATTCCACATTGGTATCAGTGCCATTTACTGCAAGTTTGTGCACAACTGAGAGGTAGGCTTGGCCTATGGGAGTTCCCATGCAGCTCTGCATGAGTATATGTTTCAAGGGATGGTCTGAAAACATATTTTCAGTGGCAACCCTGCCAGAACTTTGGAGGATAATGCTAGAAAGGTTCAGTTCTTTTTTAAACCCGAGCCCAATGCATCTTGAAAGAAACTACATAGCTTTCTGTAAAAACATCACCCAGTTTATTGTTGGAGATTTATTTTCAAAATGTCAAGGCATGCAAGAGCATTCAGGTAGTCTGTTGAGGGATTTTGTCCATTTTTCAAGTTTTCCCTGATCACTTTCCACATATCTACAAAAAGTGCAGGATGCTGAGTTTTGTGTTTTCAGTCATTAAGGAACGTAAAGTCACCACCAAAAGGGTTAGCTGGGCTTCCAGAAAAATGCAAGATATTGGTCCTGATAGCAGACAATCTCTGGTAGCAACAGCACTTCTTTCTTCCTCACACAAATGCTGGAAAATGCAGTGGAGACAAGTACAACTTCGTGAGAAAGTCATATTTAAGAAATTCAGTTTCAATAAAAATAATGCTGCACAAGTAAAAGTCAAAACAGAAATAAAAAGGCATATTTGCCTTTTATTAAGTGTTGATTGTTAACAACTGAGACCAAGGCCTTCCCAGTTCTGTCTCTTCTTGCCTGCATCACTCCAAACACACATTTGTGTCAACACTGCCATTTAGGCTAGAGGGTCTACTTCTGCTTACAGGATTTTTGCAGACAGATAAAGCTGCACTTGCATCTGGGACATAAATCTTGAGTTCCCTCATACAAGAATTCAGTATATTAGTTGCATTTTTCATTCCTGAAAAGCATTTCCCTAGTTCTGAGGGGTTTCTACTGAGAAAGAAAAAAAAATACACATTTCAGTGTGTTTATCTTTTAAGGAACTTTGATATAGGAATAGCTGAAAGGATCCTTAAAATTTTCCACTATAAGTGACAGACAATTGGGCAAAGGAGTTGGAGCAGAAAACCATCCTCAAAGCAGCTGTTCCAAGATAGAAACACAAAGGAAGACTCTTGTGGTTTTTTGAGAGAGTGTGGGACCAGCTGGTTTTCCACACATCATTGTCCTACACTTTACCACCACTGCACTTAATGGGTTAAGTCTGAATCCCTGGAGGAATCTGAACTATGTAGCTTAGGCTACCAGGGTGGAAGAATCAGGAACAGGATTTAAAAAAAAAAATTAAAAACATATTCAAATAGAAACCTAATACCCAGATGCAAGAGATGCCTTTTAGTTCACTGCTAAAAAATAATTGACGCAAAATCCCCGGATAAATGCTGAAATGCCAAAGTCATCTGCTGCTGTCATTGGGCTAATTATAGTGGCTTCTGAACCTCTGCAGTTAGCAAATGACAGGGTTTCTATTATAAACCTAATTTTTAAAATTCATCAGTAAAAAAAGAGCCCTGCTTTGAACTAAAACATACAAGTTAAAAAAAGTACATAATTTTGCAGACATAGAAAGCTTGTTTTATAGTAGAAGTAAAAATGTAGCTAATAATTTTGATTAATAACTAGTTTCAGAATATCTCCTGCACTGGATTTACCTCTAGTATTTTTATGATATATTTTGCTGCACAACCTAAACATTTATATTTCAATAAGTAGGACTGAATAAATTTCAAATTGTTTGAATATAATAGCTGGAGAATAAAAAACAACCAACAAAAAACAATTCATTCTAGTAGAAATAAAGAGATCATATTTCAAATAAATGCTTAATCTTACACAATGGATATCTAAGGCATCCACTATTATTTTTCAGATTTTCCATTTAGACCATTTGAAAATACCTCCCTAAGTGTTATTCCCAGCATATTTACAAGTATTTTTCACAAGGTAAGGCAATAAAGATATGATAAACAGTCCTATCTGGCCATGCCTTTCAACATTGGTGTAATCTTCTGGAGTCAATGAGTGCCAGTCTAAAACATCATTACCTAAATATATACTGATGGCAGGGCCCTCTCAACAGCAAGGCTCAGGCTCAGAGAAATGCAGCAAGGCACAAACCCACTGCTTTCAAAAGGAGATTTTATGCTTAAAATCCCTTACTGAACTTAGCCCTTTTACTGTGCCATGGGCAACCAACAAATAACATATTTAGGATCATCTCTTACTGATCTCTTGCTCTATCTTTAGTTGAAATTCAGTTTTCATGGTGATACTACAGCAATGTACAGAATAAGTTCTGAAAAAGAATCAAGCACTCACATATTTTTAACCAGGAATTCAAGAAAATAGCACAGGACTACTTTTGAGTAAGAGTGTACCTTTTAGTAAGAGTGTATCTTTGAAGGGCCTGGACTGCACAGTAAATATTCACTGGTCTACAACTTTTGACCACTCTAATAATACAAAGAGTAAAAATATATCTTTTATTTACTTCCTGTCCTTTTGTTGGACTTTACACTGAGTTTTTCATTCTTTGTGAAAAAAACCTCAAAGTGACTCCTCCAAAGAATACTCTTTTGCACCATCAATCAGCCTGTTCCTGAAATTCAAAAATCTGTAAGTCCCAGTAATGACACAACCCCAAGACCTTCCTCTAGCAGCCTCCACCCAATGAGCTGGTGGCTCTTGCAAAGGGACCAGAATTCTTAAAAGAGGTCACTAAAGTATCAGTAAGCTAAAATAACATTTTAAGTACCAGCAATTCACTTGAATACAAATATATTTTTAATTTTTAAATTTTAAAATTATTTTGCAAAATAATTTTTAATTATTTTGCAAAGGGTGATACACTGAGCCTGGAGAAACTTCAATGATTTTACTTTATATACCTCTACATATCTATGGCTATCAGTTCCAACAATATGATGTAATTTTTTCAAAATAACTGCATGAAGAGAAAATAGGACAAAAATAAGGCACTGGAATAACAGGCCATTCATCAAAAAATTAAATATTCTGAAAACCAGGGTCTACTTTTAATTGCAACACCAGCCCAGTATGTTTATGAGTGTTATTTGTGCACTAAATTATTTAATAATTATGCAAAAAGCCCTGAAATTATGCAAGTTCAAAGCTATTTCTCTTTAACCTTTGTCCAGTATGCAAAATAAGAAAAATACTTGTCTTTGTGTATTTTTTCATATTCTCTGAAGACTGTAGGTTCACTTTTTCATGCTAACAATAAAGTACCAAACCTGAACAGATGTTATAAATAAACAGCCTGTACTCATGCAATAAGTTGGGTACTTGCCTTTTTTTGGTGCCCAGTTGCTACTGGTTATTCCTTTCTCTTGTTGTTTTTGTTTTATTTTGTTTTTTCCTTTAATTGAGTACTCTAAGGACTGCTCTCCATCATAAGCTGAGGAACCAAATCCTGAGTGACAGGTGTTCTGTCCCCCACTGAAGCAGATTGTGATGGGATGGAAAGGTTTCTGCTTTTTTTAAGTTGTACTGAAAAAATCTGTTTTTCTTGAACTATTTTCTCTTTGGCAAGCTCTCTGTGCATGTCCTCAGATTCTTTGTGATTTTCTGGAGTAGGGATGTTTGGGCCAAGAGCAGACCCATTCACCAAACCTGCAGAGCAACCAGGAACCTCAGAGGTCCTCTGGCTGGCCAAAGGTCCTCTGCACAAAGCTCGCTGGTCAAAGCTCTCTGCATAACTGCAGCTCAGGAAAGTTCCCGGTCAGATATAAATTTTTGGGGTTTGGTGCAACTCATTCTCAAGCCAAGCTGAAATAAAAACCACATGGATGGATCTGGTAAATGTATTTGTGGCTGGGAGGCAATAGCAGGGGGTGGAACAAACTCTACCTTTCTGAGACAGTTCATTGCTGTCATCCTTGCATTTGATGGTGTTCATATGCTCCTGTTTTACCCCACAAACAGGGCAGCAAGGCTGCATGAGACACGCTGGAGAGAAAAGTCAGTTACAATCTAACAGAGCAGGTTAAAGTTTTCCCCACAGGACAGTCTTATACTGAAATATACCATTTTTTATAGTCGTGAGCCTTCAGTGTGGAAATCGTGATTTCTATAAAAACTTTATTATGAGAAAGTAAAATAAACCAGTGAAACATCAGATTACAATACTTGTATTTAACTCAATACCTATATTTAACTCTATATTTTCTTGAGATCTTTGTAAAATACATCCGCTACCAACATTTGAGTAAGAATTAAAAGGTATTTATTTTGTTGAATGACAATTCCTCAAGAAATCCAGCATTAAATATGTATAAAATTTCCACTCCATTTGAAATTTCAGATTTGCTAGTTTTACAGCACTTTGTAACAAGTTTTGAAATCTTCCCCACAATACAGGAATTCCAATTTTTGCTGATCTACAGTCTCTTACTTGGCATGAATAATGCACACATAGCCCTTTCATACAACCAATGAACATGGTTTGAATGTCAGAATTAATACATTATTTTATAGGTGCCATCATTGTGTTCAATGTTGCCACCCAAGACATCCAGGGACCACACAAACAATTGAATGGCATGGGTGGATCAGTGGAGCATAGACCAGTACCCAGCTGGTCATGGTCCAGTTAGATTTGTTAGCATGGTGACAGAAAATGAGAAGATATTTACTCCTGAGCTGAAGCAGGAAGAGATTAGCAACAGCCAAATAACAACTGGAATAGGGATCCCTCAGTATGACACAGCCCTACCCTAAATGAGTCACAGGCCCAAAGGGTCCTGTCCCTAGGACTCTTTCTGTAACTTGTCATTTCAAATTCTTTGTACAGAATAAGGCCTAATATGAAGATATGGACAAATATGATGGAGCTAAACATGAGGATCTGCCTCACGGGGGCCATTTCAGAGACATAAAATGGATCCTCATTCCTCTTCAGTGGTGGTTACAATCTTGTTTACCAAATACATTAATTAGAAACCAGAGATCTTGACTCATTTTAATTTATGTGACGACTAACAGATTGAACACAAGACAGGTGATTGATACCAATTCCAGCATATGAATATTTGCCACCTGGATCCACTCCATTTCTGATTTAAGAAGATTTTTCAGTGATAAGAAATGAAGCTGCAACTTCTGTCTCTTTGACTCCGTAACCACGGAAACCAGCATTAATTATATGTATCACTAAGTTTTAAATGTATTCAAATTTAACACATAACTCTGAAAATATTGAGGTTGTTTTTCTTTTTCTCTCTCACCTTAATACGTTACAGTTTGCCTTCTGGCTTATTTGGCTTATAAGCAGTTTCACTTATAAAATGATAAAAGTATGTAGGTGAAAATTACATTCATTTTCCTTTATGTAACCAAGAGCTAGAGCCATGTAAATGTTTGATCACTCACTTCCTACCACTACTGTAATCACATGTGTGGGGTTACATTTCATTTTAAGAATGTGTCATTCCCAGCAGTGAGACAGCAGCCAAGTTCTGCCACTGACATTACAAAACAGCAAGATCTCTATGGAGGACCACAGTGATGGCTCATGGAAACAGGAATATGAAGGAAAGGAAACAAGGAGGAAAGAACCCCACAATTTTCTCATTCTTCCCACTGCTGTGCCATAACCCCATAATAAATTCCAGAAGAAAAGCTGAAATAAACCTCTGAGGAAATCTTTATTCCCAGGCTTGCAACTGACATTTTGGTTTAGTGAACTGCCAGATTTCTAGCCATATTTCTCCTGTTTTATCAAATTCCATGACTGATGCCTGAAGGATCCTGAACCTGCAAAATCATCATTTAGGCCATGAAATTATCAGCCACACACTCAACCATTTCATACTTTTTTCCACAGCTAAATGGGCATCTGCTGTAGTCAAATATGACATGGAAGCACCAGAGAACTGACAGGATAAGGCTTTTGGATGAAAAGCCTTTCAGGTATCATCCCTTTTTTAATCCATATCAATAGCTGAGTATGGAAGTGAAACTCTAGTTCCAGGCCCCAGGTGGATGCCAATGATCCAGGCTTGGACCTGAGCTTCTGGGTATGACCACACAAATGAGCTGAGCAGTATTTGGGACTAATCCCTGGAAGAAGAATTCAATCATAGCAGTGTTAAATTTTGAGGCACCTCCTCTGGATGGTTCTGGCCACAACCAGGTAACAGTTTCCAAACAATTCCCAGACACAACTCAAGAGCTGACACAGATCTAGGACTTTTTGCAATGCATAGTTTGGGTGTGGCTACTGTATTTTGGACACCAAAGGCATCTGGTAGCATGGACACAGCCCATAAGTGCCAAAAACCAGACCCAAATATGATATATTAGTATAAAATGGACCACTGAGTTAGAAGTTTAACGTGTGGTCAGATGTACTCAGTTACGCAGAGCAACATGTTCAGCTGTCCATGATATCTGGCTGCTGGTATTCATCTATATTTCACAAAACATTCTCACATTGACATCAATCACACTGAACTGAAGGAACCACATAGGAGCCTGAGAAGGCTACAACATCCTCCAGGGCTGTGTTTTCTGTGACCAATTTAGTGTTCATAACCCAGCCTGCTCAGGAAAAAAAAAACTTCCCATCCCTGGAGTCAACAAGGGACAATAATTGCTTGGGTATTTAGGGAGAGGTCACAAGCTTTCCTAGGTTCCTTACCTAGTCAATGCAGACAGATCCCTCCAGTAGGTGATTCAAATGAAATGTTGAAATTCAGCTGCAGTAGAGGGCAATTCAGGGTCATGAGCCTCCTAAGACAGGTTAACTTCAGGTGCCTGCCATCACATCTGAATTTCTCAGAACATTTTAAGGTAGAGTTAATCTTTGATCATTTATTAACCTAAATCAAACACTTTGCATTTCATAATCAAACTTCAACAAGCACCTGCTACTTTAGAATATCACCCTTAGTAGATAAGACAGAGGAAAAAAGAGGAATGCCAAGTGAAAGTCTTCTGTTAAATGGCTACAGGCAAATCTGCTTAAACAAAATCTGATATCCATAGAGAGTTCCACAGATTCTCTGTGTTTAATAATATCCAAGAAATCCAGGAGGGAAGAAATACCTGAGGCTATCAACTGAAAAAAACAAAACAAAACNAAAAAAAAAAAAAAACCACCACAAAGTAATACTGAAAGGGTTGCCTCACTTTATCCTGTCCTGGTTCACAGAAGCAACTTTAGATCTGGGTGTTGCTTTCTACCTGCTCTTATTGTGCCAATGTTGTAAATCAAAGATAATGTTTATCCAACAACAAAGTACCAAAATTATCACTTCTTGTTTCAGGAAAATAACAAATTTGAGAAGCAGAAGTAGATACCCCTGAACCAAAGGCCCTAGCTAAAATACATACCTTTTCCTTCTTATGCTATTGATCTGCTCACTGGTGTTGAGATGCAACATTTATCTTTGGTTTACTTACTTTTAATGGTAGCTTTCACGACACTAAAATGCGGGCACTGTAATAAAACCCCTGAAGCCAATGGGAATAATTTAGTAACCTTCATAGCCCATAATAACCTAGCATAGCCCTTCTTATTTATATTGCAATAGTTCCTATTACGAGTGGATGTTTTGGAGACAATCTGGTTCAGCCCCTGTGCCAGGCTGGGCCAGCAATGATTTGTCCTTGCTGAGAGTCAGGGCACTGCACTGGTATGCCAATGGGCTAACTCATTCCTGAAAATACAAGCTGCCCTAATTAAAAGCCATAAAGACGCAACATACTTTGAAATACCCTGAGTTCCACAAGGGGTAGCAGTGGTTGACACCACTGAATTTTCTCCCCATTTTGAGGGGCCAAATGAATTTAATGATGGTTTCCACTCAGCAGCCACCTGAACCTGGTTTACTCTCACTATGTATCTCCAAGGAAAAATCAATTCAACTCAGATTCCTAAGCTTAAGAAAAAGATCAGCTGGAAAGAAAGTAGTGCATATGCATCTGTACTGTCACAGTAGGTATGAGGGGGAGAAACAAGGAATGACCAACTGTTTTTTACTATACAACATTTGGAATCAACTAATGAAGTTACCAGGCAATAAGATGAGAATGAGTGAAAAGAAGTTGCCTACCCCCAAGAAACACACACAAAGCAATAATTAAATTACACAACCCATCACCACAGGACACAGTGGTTTATAATCAAGTTCAAATACAGATGAGATAAATTCAGAGAGAATCCACCAATTACAAATGACCCAGATGTAGGATCTTGTTGACCACTGTTGTTTTACTCATCCACTTGCTGTAAGCATTCATTACCAACCAATAACTAAGACAGGAGGCAGAGCTTGTACCTGAATAATTGTACTTTTATTTGGTTCTTTTAGTTTGTCTTGGTCACAGCCTTAGGGCTTAAGAATGAGAACTAATACTACTTAGCACAGACACCAAGGGGATTGCAACAGCAGTTTTGGAGACACATTTCCCTCACCCAGTGGATCAAGGGCCTGATTATGCAAACCTATTCCTAAAATACTCCCAGATGACCACACATCCTCTGGCAAACCCACTGCAAATGCTGTTATGTTGTATCACCATGCAAAGTTTGCTTATCGCACTTAAGAATTAAAAAATCTCCATTGGTGGTTATTATTTGCTATGTTTATTAAATATTTTCTTTCATATCACTAAATCAATGAAGTCCTAAACTTACCCCCTTATTATTTTTCAAAAGATAAAGAACTGAGCAGAGAGGGGACAGGGAAGAGGGAGACAGTGCAGGATAATGCAGTTTGTCTCCTCTTTATTATGTCAAGAGGGTTAGCTCTTTAAAAATCAGCCTCTTTGTTACTACAAGCTGCTCTGTACACAAAGTCGCTGCTCTATTGTTCCTGGAAAATAACCACTGACCTTTCATGAACTTTTCCAAGGCCCAGGATTTTCCAATTTTTTTGGATTTTTATATTTTTAACAAATTAAATACTTTACATTCAGCTATAATTTTACAGAAAAATTACTCCAATGAGAGATTTAGTGAGACTAAATGATAATGGTCTCTGAAACTGAGGTTGTTGAGAAGGCTAACTCAGATGGGTTTGCCTTCTGAGTTCCAGTTCCATTATTTCCTATTCACTGCAGGTTGGACTGGCTGCCAAGACTCACTGATATTAACCCAACATCTGAACTCACCCCCAATTATCTCCAGAGTATCTGACAGCCAACTGAGTGCAAAACTCATTGGTATTTCATCCTATTAAAGGAGATAAAAAGGGGCCCACAGAACTGGCTTCTTTGTCTAAGCACAGCACTAAGCATCTGTGGGAATTCCTATTCCTATTCCTACCTGCTTTTGCTGTAAGAGAGCAGCAGCCTTATTCTGCAGTGCAGCTCTGTACTTCATGCCATTGTCTGCAATACATCCTCCTATAAAAGCAAACTCGAGGCCACTCGTGCCTGAAACTCAGTTTAGATAGTGGAATCTTAACAATCCATCCAAAAAACTGTCAGAATCCATTGTAATACAAGACTGTTTCAAGGAGGATTTACAGGTAGCAGGTCTTCAGTAGATGGTGGTGTTGCACATCTGTGAATTCCCATTGCTGTGCATAATTAGGAAGTTTTTACATATGCTACTGCTTTTCACTGTTCTGAGGCACTCAGAGGATGCCAAGCTATTGTATCATAAATCTCGCTGTTGAAGCAGATGGAGATCCTTGCTCAGTTAAAACTTGGAGTTAGGCTTAATTAGACAAGCCTGTGCAGAATATTCTTTATTTCTTTACCAACTTATCAAGTTCTTTGTATTGCAAAGCAATTCAGATGAGAGGTCTTTTGAAATGTGCTGCTAATAAGCATTTTTACACTGTCTCTTGCAGATAGTTCAATCACTACACACTGAATGATTATTTCTCACCCTTGTCCAGACACAGTTACACTGCAATTTTCCTCTCTCTTTCCCTCTTCCAGAAAAATTACACAAGTGGCTGTTTCTTTAGTCTTGTTCACATAAGGACCTCAGAACACTGCCCCTGTGAATTATCACAACACTTCTTCAGGACACTAATCTCATAAGCTTTTGAAGAAATTAAGTACAAAGAAATTAGCATGAAGATTTTTTTAAAGCTGCTGAAGGTTTGGTTGGTTTTCTTTTTTAGCTCACACTGGCCTCACTTTCAGAAGCACAAATCAGCCACAAATCCGAGCAGTGAAAACTGTGAATGCTTCAAAATCTTAGTTAATTTTGCAGATCTCAAGTTGGATCTCTGTTGGTAGCCTGACTAAGCTGGTGCTGCAATTCAAACATGTAGAACATCATTTTGTAATTTTTGGTCATGGAGTAGGCTGAAGAATCCTACATAGTAGGAAATCTCTTTGGTATTTTAAAATAATTTAGGGGATTTAGTATATTCCCAACATTGGTTCAGTTTTGCAAGGCTTTATCACCTGGTCCTGTGGTTGTGTTTGAGAGGTTAGAACCTCTCCACAGCACAACCCCATGCTCAGCTGGGTGGGCCATGGTGCAGGCCAGACCAAAAAACCATTCCTTGCTTGTAGCAGCTGCACAGAGCAACCAAGAGGCTCTCCAAGCCATGTGCTGGGGAGAAGCTGCAGAGACTCAGCTTCTGGGGAAAATCACCTCAGATCATGCACAGTTAGTGATTATAAAACCCAGCTAAAATCAGTGTTAAATGCAATAGCCCTGGCTACACTTGTGTTCCAGAAATATGACACTGAGACCTGAACTGGATCCAAAGGGATGTGTTTATTAGTCTTGGTGATGTGTTGGAAGCTGAGTTGGATAAAAAACCCAGCATTTCTGAATGCTGAAGTGATGCACCTCAGTTGAGTAGCCCTGCCAGATCCAAGCAAACTCTGCAATTGAGGCACTGACAATCCACTGCTTGGGTCAAGGGCATGGGCAACCGCCAGCCAATGCAGAGTGTTGGTGCTGCACACAGAACCTTCTCCCATCTGTTCACCACATCTGGATGAGGAACCTGCCCTCCAAACTGGGATCTCAGATCTGTCTTTCCCCTCCAGGCTTTCCTGCAATTTAACACACTTCCACCCTCACAGCAGTCTGGAGATGGAAGCTCTTCAGAAGCACAAAGTCAATAGGAGTGGCAGTAGCAATGTCCTCCTTCCCCCACCCAATAACACCAAACATGACATTTTAAAACAAAATTGGTTCAGTGTTAGGGGCAAGATAACAGGATACAGGTTGCTTCTCATTCCATGTAAACAAACAGGAAACATTGTACAGGGATTCTGAGCACATAGTTGCACTTTTCTGGGCAGAACAAGTATTTTGAGACTTCTGCTCTATTCAGCCCTTGAGGATACATTTGCATTCAAGACAAAATTTCTTACCTCCACTTCATGCTTCTGTATGTCTCTACACAGCTGCAACACGGCCAGCATCCCCTTAGGGGTATTAGACCAAGCCAAAAGCAAAAGAACAGTAAGAACACTAAGAAGGTAAGGCCCAGTCAAGCAATCAAAATGGCCTTTGCACTCTGGTAATTCCCAATTTGTACTCTATCAAAAGAAAAAAAGCAAGTTATGCAAAATACTTTAAGACCTGCTGGGAGAAGGAAGCAGGTGAAACATGCAAGTGCACAAGCTATCACCACAACCCATCATAATCATGCTCTTCTCATGTTCCTGCTGTGACCACCTGTGACTCAGCTCTCTTGGCATGGGAAAAATGCCAGTTTCTAGCCTCCCATGCTGGCTTCTTCTGATGTAATTTAGTCAGGAAATTTTGTCACATACTACCACAACCTTAAAATTCACATACTGTATCCAACTCACCACTCCTGACCCTTCCAAAACAGGGTTATGGCTTTCAATTTTGGGATCTGCTTAGCAGCAAAATCAGCTGCTGACAGAACATGATGCATTCAACAGTCCTGAAGCCTAAGGGAACAAAACAAAGTGGCCAGGCAAAGACCACAGAGATAATAAAGGGACAAAATTATTTACACTGGAAGAAACTACACCAACTTCACAAAAACAGATCTGTGAACACATTAATTTCTTGTTAATCACAGTAAGGAGACTGAGAGATCATGTACCAGTCACTAACTACTTCAGATGTCACCCTTTTATAATTCACTCAAGCCACAGACAACCTGTGTTCCAGAATCTCCAGAGACTAACACCATGGACATATGACCACCAGCTGTCAAAGTCAAATTATCTGCCTTTCCAGTTCACATCCTCATGAGCAATGGTTCTTCTACATTCAGAGATTGTGTATAGCAACTTCTTTCTTCCATCAACCTGTTATCTTCCAAAGATCCCCATTGCTCCTCTTCAGGCCAAAGTGTCTGTGATCTATGCTGTGAGTTCTCAGCACCTTGGTCTCTAATATTGTTAAGTGATTATTGTGTTTTCATCCTTATAACCTTTTCTTGCTATGGCACATTCAGAGGCCTTATCACAGCCTGATTTATCTCCCTGGACATAGCCTTCCTCTTCCTGCTTTCAAAAGCTGACTAAAAAGATTTCCCACACGTCACCTATCTTTTCTGGTAAAATATCTTTCCTTCCCATTGTGCAGTAGATGTGTACTTTGGTCTCTCCACCTGCTCAGAACTTTTTCCTTCCCTTCACACTATGCAATTATCTTTCACAAGTTGCTTTAAGTTCTGCAGCAAACCCAACTGCTGAAAATCCAGCAAACATCACTGAACAAGTGCTTCCTTCTCTGTGAAAAGTTCATAAATGACAGATATGCCACTATGTGCAGTGTTATCTGTACATCTCCCTCCAGTCACCACCTCCAAAATAATCCCCCCCACCTCTGGAACAGAAGATGCCTAACTTCTAGAGCCACAGGCTGCTTGCCACAAGTGTCAAATTAGCTCTAGACACTGAACACTGCTGAGATTTTACAGCTTTCAAAAGCTGTGTCCCACCATATCTTCTGGCTTTTGAAATGAGATCTCACCATTCACCCCATTGTCCTACCTCATCGACTCTTTTTCATGATTTAAAGCTGTTCTTGCACCTCATTTGTTTCCTCACAGCAAAGCTCCTTGCCTGAAAAACTACTGGCACATTTGCTCCTTATATGTTATGATTTCAAGGTCTTTACAAGGGCAATTTTAAATTTTTCTTGCCCTATATAGCACCAAACACAGCAGGTCCTAACTTCGTGCATCACTAAGCACTACACAGTGAAAGCCAAATAATGAATAGAGCTGTCAATATTTAACTTACTGAGCATTTCCCTGGGGCTCTCAACACTCTTCCTAGAAACTCCTGCTTAGAGGTTCTTTCACAATGAAGAAAACCCATCCATTTGTTCAACTCATTTTTTTGACTTTTCTGTGGTGTGACCTGCAAAACACCAAAACGATACTTCCACATCAGGTTCATCATCTCCAACACAAGACCCTCTGCCTTTTCACTCCCTCTCAGATCAAGGCAGCTCATTGAAGTGTGAGACTCCCTAATCTAATATCTTCAGCCTTTTCTCACCACACGTTTCAAGTTCAATTAGTGAGAGTGGAGAGGGGACAATGCTGACATGCAGGACAGGTTTGAACCGGCTTTTTCTCTTTTTCCCCCTATTGTGGTTTAACCCCAGCCAGCAAGCAGGCCCCAGGCAGCCACTTGCTTACTCCCCCACCAGTGAGATCAGGAAGAGAATGGAAAGGGTAAAAGCCTGAAAAAATTGTAGGTTGAGATAAAGACAGTTTATAAGGATAGCAAAAGCTGGGTACACAAGCAAAGCAAAACACGGAATTAATTCACTGTTTCCTATGGGCAGGCAGGTGTTCAACCATCTCCAGGAGATCAGGATCCCATCACATGTAACAGCCACTTGGGAGAGCAAACACCATCACTCCAAATGTTCCCCCCTTCTTCCTGCTTCCTTCCATTTTATATACTGAGTATGATGTCAGTATGGTTTGGAATATCCCTTTGGTCAGTTTGGGTCACCTGTGCCACGGTGAAGCAAATTAGTTCTACCCCAGCTGAAACCACCACACCACAGGCTCTGCTCAATAAAAAGTAGNCATCACTCCAAATGTTCCCCCCTTCTTCCTGCTTCCTTCCATTTTATATACTGAGTATGATGTCAGTATGGTTTGGAATATCCCTTTGGTCAGTTTGGGTCACCTGTGCCACGGTGAAGCAAATTAGTTCTACCCCAGCTGAAACCACCACACCACAGGCTCTGCTCAATAAAAAGTAGGCAAGAGAGAAACATCAATGAAAAGGTCCCTTTTTCACACTTACAATTAAATCTATGTAATCCTTAAGGAGCTCTGAACATTCCAAGGACATCCAGACTAGTCCAATGGGCAGGAGAAATTACCTGCCAACAGGCTGATTCAGAAAGATTTATTCTTTCTCTGGAAAAATGGAAATTTCTTCAAGGTAGAAAAGTAGCCAGATTTCAAAAAGCAGACCTCACGAGCAGAACAAGGCACAGGGGAAAAAAAAAAAAAAAAAAAAAAAGGGGGAGGGAAAAAGGGGTTTAAAGGG
>VZTR01027750.1:345892-359926 GCA_013400775.1 Chaetops frenatus | reverse complement strand
AAACAAGGGGAGAGAGAAAGTGTCTTAAGAGTGTGTTTAGGAATTATGCTTCAAGGTCTTACTGAGCAGTGTATGAAATGTAACACAACAGGACCTTTCAGCTTGAGGCAACAGGGAAAGCAGGAGGGCTGATTCTGTGGGTCCTACTGCTCACTGATGCTGTGCCAACATTCAAACAGGGAAAAACCAGGAAAATAATCTCCCTTCAGCTTGGAGCTTAAAAGTCCATATAGGAGGCAACTTCAAAATATAATAAAGCCTCCTACATAATATCCAGCATAAAGAAAATTAAGAAAGTCAGGCTTTGTCTTAAAGAATCACTTTCTTCAAATTGAGAAAGTGCTTAAATTTGAATGAGTTGTGAGCTAGATTCACAGTGGATACAAACATAACCAGAACCTCTGAAGGGAATTACACTGACTTTCCTCTGATGAACATCTACGTCCATTGTCCTGATTGTAAAATCACCAATTTCAAAGACAGCTCAGCTTTTTGGTACCCAAAAATGCATTCATCTTTATATGTTTTGCTGTAGCTTCAAAGTAGGACTGCACACTCACTGATATATACAGGAATTTATTTTGCTATGTCTGGGTGTCTGATCCTGCATAAACAGATTTTTGTTCAACAAACTCTTTGTTTCCTGTTGCTTTGCTGCCCAGAGGTTAATTTTGGCATGCCACATGCTAAGGGATATACTGCTTTGAGTCAGAAAACAGTAGGGATGCTGTTTGCCTGGAATGCAAAGAGAATGGAGCCAATCACTACAGAATGTAAACACTGGCCCTGTGCTTTGCCACTGCTCTGGTTCTGAAGGTGGCACTTGGTTTGCCTGATCACAAAAAACACTGACATTTTTAACACTGTGGCTCAGCCCATGTGTATTCCCTGCAGGGTGATACACCACTGTAAAACACTGAAACATGATATCCAGAGGGGGGTCCTGTCCCACTGGATGGAACAATTAGTGAAATTTTGCAAGTGCAGCTTTATCCTGAAAGAAGTCTGACTCACCAGGATATCATGGGGAACTTGCACTGGATGAGAAAAGACTTCAATCAATAAGACTCAATGGATCTTCCCAAATGCCCATGCAAAAGGTGAGACCATCAAGAATTAGGGCACAAACAAGACAAGCAAAAAGGCAGGTAATAGTGGTGAAGGAAACTCTAAGACTCGTCCCGTGACTCAAGAGCTGCTAGGGGATTTGGTCTGGCAGCCTTCCAGGCCATTGCACATCAGCCTCACTCAGGTTGTCAGAACCAAGTAGATCTGAGCTGGTTGTGTCCCCTTGTCTCATCTCTGTGTATCATGAGGTGGCTCTTAAGAGATGCCAACACCTGTGGCACTTTAACAGGAGAGAGGTACAGAGCAGGGGTCTAGCAATAAGAAAGGGAAAGCCCATCTTATACTCTCACATTTATCCAGACAAAGAGATTGCAGAGACAGTCCTTCAGAGAAAAAAACAGGACTCCATAATTTCTGCAGTAGATGGCAACATATTCTGCCTAGTACAAGGGCCAAGTGGCATCNAAAAAAAAAAAAAAAGAGGAATGTTAAGATCTCCAGGGTGTGGCCCTCCAGGCTTTGATTTCTGATGAACAGATTGGAGGTTTTGTGGCAATGGCTTTGTAAAAAGGTATGAGGTGGGACCAGGTGACCTCACCGTTTAGGGAAGAACGGTTTTGTTCTTCAACTAGCAGCTTCTTTAGCCAACAGTCAGCTTGGTTGCAGTGGGGAAGGAGAAGTGGCCACTGAACAATGCCCCACCTGAGGAATCCAGACAGAGAAGATCAGTTGAAGGCTACATCTCTCCCCCTTCATGCCAGGCTAGAAGCCCTGTAGGTATCAGACAAACCTGCTGCCATCAGCCATGCCCACCTAAAAGCAGCCTTCCTTTGGGACAAAGGGGCAGGAATGTTCCAGCATCACTCACATTCCAGCACCTGATGGAGAATTGGCAAGGGTGTATCCACCATCTCCCTTCTCTGCCTCAAATACTACACGGAGGTGAAACCTGTCTCACACAACTCTGACCAGGCCCCTGGATCCCTGTTCCTAAGAAAAGCAGGGAGGGTGGTGGAGGCACTCTATGAAAGCTCCATGTCTCCCTTTGTCCCAAGGAGAGGACAAGAAATGGGTTCAAATACTTCCAGGGTCCTTCTTTGTAATTTCCCCTGTTCCCATCTCCACCCCTGTAGCTTACACCTACAGAAAGGAGCCTGAGAGACTGTCTTGCTTTCTTGCTTCATGCAGATTTTCCTCCTTCCTTTGTCAGAAGCCCTAAGCCTCTTTCTGTTTGAAATCAGTTTTCAGGTTTTCTGAACTTCCCTACAAAATGCAATCCAAACAAAAATGTCCTGTTTCCCTCGCCTAGATGTCTGCCCAGGCTGCATTTGAGTCCACACCAGCAATGCAAGCATAGACAGAGACTGCAGGAATCCTCTCAGTTCATGCAAGAGCAGCCAGCCTAGAAACCTTTTAGGATTTTCCTCCAGAACACACAGAGTCTTAGCCCTGAACATTTAAGCCAAAGGTCTGGTTCTCAAGCACATAAAGAGGCAAGAATCAAAGAGGTGGTGTTGTTTCCCTTCTTTTGTCTTTTGGAGCAGGGAACAAGTATATAGAAAATGAAAGGACAAGGATGGGGAAAAGATGGTTGTGTCTCAGGATCTCTGTGCTTCAGTGACTAAAATGAAAGGATATGACCTACTGCCCACCTGAAAGTCTTGAGAAAGCAGGCAGATTTTGGACCATGCAGGCAGTCAAACCTCAGGAGACAGGAAGGCACCTGCAACAGAGCCCAGAGCTCAGCTGGTTTGTACATGGGGTATTTATTAACAGCTTAGGTTCACAGTAGCCTCCAGGCTTATCCCTCTTTCCAGTCTGTGAGCTTTTTCTCAGGTGTTTGTAGAGCCTAGAGTGAGTCTTGCTCTTGCTCCTTGGCAATGCAAATTACAGCATGTAGCCCACCAATCCCTCATGTTCTCAACAGAATAATGTTGTCTGGAGTGTGAGATCAAGAAAGAGGAGTGAGGTCTCCATGTTTGACCACAGTGAGGTTCCTGCCACTCAAAATTGCCCACCTCCAGCTCTAGTTTCATTCCTATTCCCCAGCACAAGTGCAGTGACAAAAGCGTTATGCTTGGGGTCATGGCCAAGCATGGGCTCTTCTGATTGCCCTGGCTCACAGCCTCACCCCCTGGGAAAAGCACACACATGAGGGACCCATACCTTCAAGGCCATGGAACCATGCCCCCTACCTGCCTGCCCTCTCTGTCATCTTGACACAAGGCATTCCCAAGCAATGTGCAAATCCATACTGCCCCCACTTACCTTCCATTAGCCAGCAGTTTTCTTGAGAAATATCCACCAAATCAGTGCCACACATCCAAGAGCACTTATGCATCCTCCTTCCCCTCTGCTGTCATCCCTGTAATTCCCAAGCACTCTCACAACCCCATCCAAGGCAACCACAGCCTCGAGACGTGCCAGGAAAGCTGACACTACAAAACCAACTACTTGACTTTCAAAGCCATCCTGCCTGTGGGGAGCTATCAAACACAGCTGTTCTGGGCATGCCAGCAAAAGCAGAGTGAAGCAACACCATTACTGGGAGTTTAAATCCACCTGATATTGTTTTCAAACAGCCATTTTCCTGGTTGATCTTTTAAACATTTCTGAAGATTTCTACACTGCCTGAGTAGGAACAGCAGCGGCTCCCAGTCCTGAGCAGCAATTCACTCACAGCACTGCTCTGAAATCTAAGCCTGTGCACTGGTGTGTTCAATCTCAAAGGACTGGACCAGCATCTATGACCCAAACTCTGCTCACTACTTCATTTTATATAAAATGCCATAGTTTTTCATATTTCTTGAAGTTCCTGGGCTCTCTCTTCTGCCTGCTGTACACATGCAATAATGAATAGCACTGTGGGGTATGTTTACCCTGTAGGGTAAACCCAAAAGGACAATTCAATCACTAGGAAGCAAAAGGGTTTTACTGTGGGCCAAACCTATCTGTGTGTCAGTGACTGATGCCCAAATGGTAAAAAGGGTTTAGTCCAACTCTCATCAATTTCTGGGACAGCTTCTTGGCTAAGTTACACACACTCCTTTGAACCATATCTTAAGGCCTTCATCCCTGAGGGAAAATAGCTCTTCAGGCAAAAATTAATGCAATGAATAAAACATTTAAGCTAGATCCTTGAGAATTTATTTTCCCTGTGTGTTTGCCCAGGGGGGCCTGGCATAAACATGCTGGTCAGAGACAAAGCTGCAGAACAAATCATTGGTTATTACTTCTGCCAACCTTAGAACTAATCACTACATGGATGTCTGTGCCACTCTTTTCTGTCTTCTGCTTTTGACCTCTGCTTTAGCATGCTCTTTAAACAGAGGATTTTGAAAAAGAGCTCATGTGGTTTGTCACTCCTCTTATCTGTGGCTTTAGGGAAAGCTCAGCAACAAAGTTCTTTAGGTACCTTCAAAACTGCCAGCCCTAAATATTAACCCATTTCTCATTTTACCCTCATACTTCAGAGTTCTTCAGCACTAGAAAATATCAGTAGACTTTTAATTCCCTTTTTATAATGGAAAAACATATTCCTCCTTCCTGCTGCTATGAAAAGTAAAGGATGCAAGAAACAAAAGGTAAATGTTTAGTTCCAGCAGCCTTAGATGTCCAGCCAGTTATCAGTATCTCTTTCCTCATGCTCTTTTTATATTTCATGTCTTCATCTCCCCTTCATTTCCCCAGCCAATACAGGCCCTCTCCTGAAGCACTGTTCCCTAGCTTAGTGAAGGAAAAATTATGCTGACTATTGAAGAAGAAATTCTAATTCTCTTTTCTTTACAGAAAGACTGGAATAGTCTCCTGAGGAAAATGCTAGAAGGCTAATTGATTGAAACAGTTAAAACAAGGTATCAGGTTTTTCAGGAAAAAGTTGGGAATACACTGTAGAGAACAGTCTTTAACTGGCAAGAAATAACTGTTACAACTAAATGTACAGAAAGTGCTTGATGACAGTGGGATGATATGGCTTCAAAATATGGGATTTTCTGCCAGGGAGGGGGAGAATAGCTGAGATGCAGAGGGAGATGTTTGTATTCCTCCATTATCACTGCCAGTGCACAGGATGAGGAGATATGACACAAAGCAAATGCATGCCAGCATGTCCTGTCCCTCCCCTTAGCAGCATTCTTGTCCTCTGGATCCCTTTTCCCCCTTGGTCTCCGCCATTTGTCTCTAGAACACCTGTGCTATATTAATACACCAGCAATCCTGACTTTTCTGCTCCTGACACAATCAAATTTTGTAATTAAAGGGGGAAGAAGAGAAAAAAAAAAAAGAAAAAAGGAAAATTGAGCTTGTTTACCACAATTTTATTCCACTTCCTTCATTTTTGGTGCACTTCTAACGCTTTTTGGAAAGAATTATTCTGGATTGGGCCAAATAACAAGTGCTGTCATGGGAGCCCCTACAAAGAGAAAGACAACTGAAAAGAGATAAAAACTTGTAGGTAATGCTGTGGAGTCAATCTTATAGAAAGTGCTCATTAGGCTCTAGAAGGAGCTTATCAAAATCAACATTAGCAGGGGAGTGGGTGGTTTTGCAAATGAGTTACAGGACAGAGGGGAAGAATCAAAGCATTGTTCTGCAAAAATCCCACCTACCAGGCATCAAGATCCCCAGAGCTCACTCCTGACATATCCTCACCTCATGCATGACCAGGAGAGTGCTATGGCTTCCCTCCAGCATCATGGCCCCACCACATGGGACTCTGCCAATGACTCAGATCCAAGCAGCATCTGTACTGGGGACACCGTGTCAGTGCAGAGTAAGGAGCACCTGGAATATGACATCCAGCTGAGTCTTACTACTCAAGTGAAACCTGTACAACATGCTACTCCCACCTCCAGCCCATTTTATGACCAGATACAAGAGGCCTCACCCACTGGGAGAACAAAAACACACCAAAAATGTGAGCATGGAGCTGTCCCAGTGACAACACTCGGTCCCAGACTCAGCATTTTTGAGTGATCTGTCTAACACTAGTATAGCACAGGAGAGCATTCACAAAACATATGAAAATCAGTCAGGTCCAGCATCAAAACCAAAACTATGATTAAAGTGGATGCCTGAACATAAGTTCTGTACAACAGCACTGACCTTACAGAAAGTCTTCCTATAATTAAATCAAACTCTACAGCAAATGTTTATGCCATACTGTAATTGGACCAGCTGCAAGATCTGCAATGATGGAAACCCTTTGAAAAGGTTAGAATTATAATTCTATAAAATGAGCCTATTAATGGACATTTTAGCATTTAAACAGTGAGTCAGGAAAAATACTTTCTTTTCTTTCTTTCTTTCTTTTTCTTTCTTTTTTTCCTTCTTTCGCTATGGATGCAAACATTTTGAGCAACTGTCACTCATACTTTTTTTTATTTGCAAATGTTTCTCTTCCTATGGGAATAGCAATCATGAGATCATTTGAAAAGAGGGCTTAAAGGCTTAAAAAAGTAGCATTATCTTGCACTAAAAAGAAAGCTTTGGAAAAAAATCTCAAAAGCAGTAGGGTTTTATACTGAATAAAAGCTAGGAATAATAATACTTTCTTTTCTTTCTTTTCTAAATTCCACTTTGCAACTTCAGAATTTAGAATTCAAAAATCTACTTTATTCCCAGCCAAATATAGCCCTAAATTCAGCCCTAGCTGAGGTTAAGATGTTTCTACAGGGAACTCCTATTAGTCTGCCATATTCTCGAACCACAGCAACAGACAATTTTTTGTCATTATTAATGTGTGGTGCTGCATTTCCCAATGTTCTTTTAGGAATATGAATCACACTGACGTTCAGCAGGATTTGTGCTCCTAAATAATATTTGAAAATTCTACCCATAAATATTCATATTCAAAATATTGCCGGGAATATATCTCAATAAAGCCACTGTCCCAGTTGCACAGAGTAATGACAGAATAACATAAATAGTAACAGCAAACCCAGGCACTGCACAGGTGAGCCAGGAAGGTGGGTCTCACTGAGAGGGAGGGCTGAGCATGGTCCAGTGTGGGATGCCATGGGGAACCACCTCACTACAATCCTGACAGACAGTAGCAGAGCAGAAATGCCCAGCAACAGCTGGTATTTCAGTGGCATTTCAGCCCAGCACTTAGTGTAGTAATTACAGCAAATGGCAATATCCTGTTCTAATAGAACGAGGGGTAATGGTTTTAAACTGAAGGAAGGTTTAGTTAGATTAGATATAAGAAAGAAGCTTTTTATAATGAAGATGGCAAAACAGGGGAAGAGGTTGCCCAGAGAGGTGGTAGGTGACCCATTCCTGAAACCATTCAAGGCCAGTTTGGATGGAGTTCAAACAACCTTGTCTAGTGGAAGATGTCCCTGCCCCATGCTCGTGGGGAGTGGACTAGATGACCTTGAAAGGTGCCTTTCAACCCAAACCATTCTATGGTTATATGGTTCTATGATTCTATGAAATAACACAGCCCTGCCCTGTAAAGCTCAGTCAGGGCTCTTGAGCTCCACAGAGCACGTGTGCACGGGCATCAGCAGGGCTTTTACCCCTGCAGGCACGGCCCCAGGCAGGATGCAGGCAGGGCTGGCTCCAAGGGGCCGCTGTGACACCTCCCAGCTGCAGGGCTAGGCTCATGGGGCTCACATTTGTACTGTTGCACAGGACTCAGAGAAATGGCAAGCCAGAAAATCCAGACTTCCCTTTCCAAAGGTAGAGCTGGGGATGGGGGCGGGAAGATAATTTTGCACAGTTTCAGGGATGCACCTGAAGTGCTGCATGCTGGGTGATGGAGGTGTGAAAACAGGAGAGCTGGGAGATGGCAGCAGCAGAGGATGGGGTAAAGAAAAGTTCAATGTCCTTCCAGATGGCCCTTGAACATCAAAGTAGAGTTTCAGCAGTAAAACCAGTGTAGAAAAGCTTTCCTATCAGAAAGGGAGTGTAGAGGACATGTGAGTATGTCAAATGTGCACAGAAGCTGTGGAACTGGAAACATCAAATCTCTGGGTGAATTAGCATCAAGGGATCAGGTAGTCATCTGGCAATACTTGTTTAAGATTTATATAGCCCTCAAAGTAAAGTGAGAAAGACAAGAAGTAGACACTGCACAAGTATTTATCACAAGTGGTTACGGTGAAAACCTTTAGGAATAAAACTCAGGAATTACCCAAATAGACCCAGAAGCTAAAAGCAGTCATGCAGAGCCGAGAGAAGACTTTCATAAGCAGCTTTCCTATGTCAGAAAACAGCCTGCACACACAGCAGTCCTGCTCCCACAAAAAGTAGTTCCAGAGTGCCATCATCTCTTCTGCCGGGACATTGCTGTTTTGTGAGGGAAATGCACCCACATAGACCACTCCAGCAGGGAAGAGAGAGCAGAAAAGCTAATCCCATGGAAAGACATTTTTTAAAAAGGAAGTATCCTCTGTAAGAGACAGGTATTCACAAATTCAGCTTTGTCCCAAAAAACAAAGACACAAAGCTCTTCGCAAAAGCAAACATCCCAGCAGTCAATGTGAGTGCAGAACAGTGGTGCTGGTCAGGTATAGGATCGTCAGCTTTGGCTCAAGGGCCACATTCCCCTCAGCACTTACTTATGTTCTGGGTACTCAAGAGTGGTCTGGATCATCTTAGCACAGTAGCACAGTTACAGAAGCTTATGCAGCCCACAGTAAGAGGCACAGAAAATTCACCTGAGCTGTGATCTGCTGTGACTACTCTGCAACTGATCCAAAAGTCAGCAAGTGAAAAGCTGCTGACTATCTGCACAATCCTGCTGTGGTGTCCTGAGAAAAATTTCCACAGACGAGAGGATGCCCAGCAACATAGCATCTTTTTGTTAAAAAGCAATAATTTCTCAGTTTCCAAGTGTTGCATAATTTTTTTATTCACCATCAAGCAAGAGAGACAGGTTTCAAATTTACACGTGACTGATTAGATTACCTGAGTGATCCACTGATTTCCCTTGGCAACTGAAATGAACAGAAATGTTAATGCTGCACAAGAAATGTATCTGGTATAGCAAACCCTTGTCATCTGGCCATTGACCTATCACATAGAGCAGCAAATGGGCTTACTTCATTAAAGTCCCAGCTTCAACAAATCTGTTGTTCTAGCAAGAGCTACTCTGTGCAAGCTGGTTTGAAAAAAATTAAACCCATTTTTTTTTCTATTCTTGTTGGCAGCTCTTCCTAACCCAAGTGACACCCACATTTTATGGAACCCTTTCTCTGCACACCACAATGCTAGAGCATTTCCCAGCATTAAAACACCTTTGTCTCACATCTACCACTGTTACTAGAGAGCAAGATTTTTTTATGAGTTCACCAAGCCAAGACATCAAGCAGACCAGCCATAATCTCTAGCCACGCACGATGCATTGCCCTCGATTCATTGCTTCAGAAACAGCTACTGAGTGCAAGACTGGACTGATGCCCACATCTCAGCACGACTGCCAGGGTGACGTGACCCAGCTGGGTCACACATGATTTGGATACCTACTGCAACCACATTGCCCTGTTGCATTAGAAATAAACTCTCACAACTGCTATTTGATAGGGGAAGGAGTGTGGTGAAAGGGCTGGGTGGGAGAGAGTTAAGATTACAGTAAATGGGCTGTAATGTCACAGGTGGCAATAGCAGCCATGAGATCAGTTACGTGCTGTTAAGAGTGGTAACTCCTCATTTCCTTGTTTTTCCTGGGTCTGCACATAGCATGTGGCTGCCTGAACAAATCAGCTTAATGCGTTTCTCCATCTGTTGGGATATAGTGTGATAAGCCTGTATAATTTGTAAGTTAATTATTTACATATGTTCCTGAAACTGGAGGAAAAGAGAAAACTGTATGCAGGGAATGAACAAGGATGGAGGAGAAGCTGAGGGATGCAATGACTGCATTCACCTCTGATGTCGCTGCAGCTCCAGGACAGCTTGGTGGTTCCTAAGGATTTTCAGAAAAATAATATGAGTGAAAGAAAGGAATCCAAAACGCAGTCATTGGGTTTCCAGCTAAGAACCACTGGTGCTGGAGGAACTTAAGGATGGCTACCAAGTCCAAAGTTACCCTGCTGAAGCACCAGGCTTCCAAGCCTGGCAGGAGGGAGCTGGGAGCCACTGGCACCCCATGTTCCTTCTCCCCTAGAACAGCTCACCACGCTGGGAAACCTGCTCAGATATGTTCATGGGCCAAATAGTCCCTGAGATAAAAGTGCTCCAGGCAGGAAGGTGCTTCCCACTGGCAGTGTGTATGTTGAAATACCCATGAGTGCAGTATTTCCAAATGCAGCATGTTCCCAAGCCTGGTGGAGCAGCCAGACTGATTTGGGCCACAGCTGCTCTCCTCTGCAAACACCGGAAGTTTAAGAGCCTTATGTGTCCAATCTGCTTTTAGTCGTGGATATTGGTTATGTTTAGCAACAGCTGGTGTCCAAAGTCAGGGAGAGGCAGAAACTTATTTTTCAGTTTTCTCCTTGACATCATTTGCCAGTAGAATCCAGAGGGATGACAAAGCTGGCCAGCTAGTTCCTCACTCCACAGATTGCATCCAATGTGAAGTGGAACCTTAAAAATTTACCAAAGCTTTTCAAATTTCATTGTTTACAAAAATCTGGTTTTTGTGATAGAAACATATTCCCATCCAAAGAAAATATTTCCCCACATCTTCTACAACTTGTTACTAGCTAATTTCACTTCACCTCATCCTACACTATAAGTAGCAGCCTTCAAGACCACATTGAGGTACAGAGAAGATGCATTTGGACTAGGCTATCCCTGAAATGGTGCTGTCCCTTGCCACAGCATATTGTTGTTATCAGATTTTCATAAGAATTCTGGCCTTTGAGAAACAAAATTGTAATGAATTAAATTGTCCACTACAATGGCATGTTCCTGTTTGAATTTTATTCCTAATGCAGACTTCCCACCAAAATCAGTGAAACTTGTCTTTAACCAACCAGAACAGACAGATGAAAATATTTGCTGTAATTCACTTCTCATTTCTAGGAATGAGAATCCTGGCCAGTTTTGACAAACAGACGATGCTGAGAAGACAATGCCTCAATACTGGAGAGGATTTCTGCAGTTCTTACTCAGAGAAGAAATTCTTAACAAGACAAGTAGCACCATCCTCTGGACATCAGTGGGAATCCAGCACAAAGCAAACGGGCTTGGTCCCTCAGGTAGTGCCAGATTCAGATCTGGCCATCTGAGGAGTTCCTGGTCTCTGCAGCACTTGCTGGAATTCAGCATGAGGTCTCCATCTACTCTGTGCTCAACAGTCTCACAAATTTAATTCAGTATAAAATAAAAGCCATCAGAGCAACAGATTAAAGATACAAGGAAGAAGAAATCAGCTAAAGAGATAAAGCCAAGAAAAAGCAATATATATCAGGCTGTAAGCAGAGGTCTTCTGAGAGCTATTTATCATACAGTTTTAGAACCTGTAGATCACTATCACATTCTCCAGATTAACACAGAGTCATTGAGTCACAGCATAGCACAGAATTCATTCTGAGATGAACACTAAGGAAGGTTTTGACTATGCATTAATATGAAGGAAAATCTTGGGGGTTTTTTCATATTTCATTCAAGAATTTAAGGACCTTGCAGAGAAAGAAATCCAAATGCTAGGAAGATTTATAGTTCAAAACAATTCCTCTGTCAACAGATTTAGGAGAAACCAATTTCTTTATGTTATTTTGATATTTTTGTTTATTTCTAATCTGTTTTCAAGTAACTGAACTGTGTAAGAACAAATTAAAAACCTAACAGTTTCTTTTTAAAAACCGCACTAAAATGGAAAATTCACTCTTGAGCAGAGATACCTGGATTTCTAATCATCACGAGACAAAGGAAAAGATTCAAATCATCACCCCAGCTGGAAAAATCAATGGAGAGGTCCTGGCAGTAGTTTATCAGAGAGTATCAATAATTCCTTCTTGTTCCAATGATGTCTCTAACAGCATTTTAAATGAAGTAACCTGCTTAAATGACAGACCATAAAGCCCAATACAGAAGGAGAATTCATGGAAGTGGTAAAATTCAGAGCTCTTCAAAATACAAGAATGCTAGATAATACACAGGCATTGTGTTATGGGATTTCCACAAACCTCAGTTTGCAAAATCTCAGTGCTTATTTTATAGCTGCTACAAACCAAACCACCTTTTGAATAGGCAGGGATAATAACAAACCTAGGTCAGATGGGACTGTAAGATCATTCCATTAGGTTTTCAGACAGTGTCCTGAAAGGAAAATAATTTGGACTTTTAGGAAAAAAACCCAATGATCTTATTATTTTCAATATAGAGCAGAAAGGAGATTTAGCCTTTAATTTCCCTAAATACACTGCCAGTGCTAGTATCTGAATGGGAATCAGATGATCAGCCTGACAGGCTGGTGTCTTCCTCTGTTTCACAAGATCAGATCCAAGTAATAGCTTATTTGAGAAATATTAAAATATTTCACACCAACAACTGGAGTCTACTCTGGGACATATCTTGTAGATGCTGAGAGTCTCCAGTTTTGGTGACAGCAATGGGAACATATGTTGAGCTGGGCCCATTCAAGGAAATAGCGCTTGACTTCTGCTTCCCCATAAGCACCTCCTATGTAGATGTCCAGCACAGATCAGGCTAGGGTTTGAGGATGGTTCCTTATAAACCTACCTGGATCTTTGTGCAATGGCAATAACTGATTATAGAAACAGACAGGACTGTGGACCAAACTTGCAATATCTTTTATGTGGAACCACATCCTGGCTATAGAAAAAAAAAAGAGAAAAGGTGAAAAGCTCATATTCACAGATGCAAAGACATTTTGCCCAACTTTGAACTCACTCCAGACATTGCAACTGGGAGCAGAGCTCAAAGCACTGCAGCCTTGGCCTCTTGCCAGCTCCCTGCCCAGAGCTGATAGTGCAGGTTGCTGCTGCTGTTGATGGAAACTCTGAACTGGTTCAGGGCTGTGTTTCCCAGCCCAAGACTTTGCAGCACAGATGAGGAGAAGTCAAGGATTATTGTCAAGGACAACTGCAAACCACCTGGGCCTTGCATGGAAAAAAGGCAGTTGCTCAGTTCTCCTATTCTTGTTGGGTATTTCTGCTCTAGTAAAAGGCAGCTGACGTATGTGTATGTACACATCCAGATGTCCTGTACCCTTCTCTCACCAAAGGAGCAGACAGGTGGCCCTCCCAACCTCCTGACACTCTCCTGTCCAAGTGATGCTGCTTCTCTCTTGATACTAAATGAAGATCCACTGGACCATTCTTCTCCTTGTTGAGCTCCAATCCCATTCTCCAGTGCACTGTTTTAGTGATATGTTCCTTATATCTATAATTGCATGGAAATAGAAATGCCTGTCTTCCTCCACCTGCCATATAGTCTTCTAACAACACCCATCCATTCCTTGCAGATAAGTTCCTTAAATGGAAACCAGCTCAGAGCATGATCATTTCTTCATGCAGTCAGCCTAAAAATAAAAATATAAAGGTGAGGAATTCAAAAGAATGTGGTGCAATGACAGCAGTCATCAGATCTAAGGAAGATGAGAACACAAGGACTTGAGCTGCACAGTAGCTTCTAGAGAGATGAATGTACTGATCACAAATCTGAAAAACAAACACATAGTTCTGTCTTACCTTTTCTACTAAAGATGCAGAAAACATGCCCCATTTTCCACACAATACCTGTATATTCTTCTGTTACTGATGTTGAGCTCCCACGTGCATTACATTGCTTAAAGCTGAATTTGTTTTATTTAAGTTAAAAAAGCAGCCTGCCCACTTCCTATTTCTTAAATGTTACTATTGCTCAGCCTTCCTTCACAATGGTTTCCTAAAACCTCTCTAATGGCTTGGTGGTTTGTTGTGGTTTAAAGGACAACAACTTTTTTTTCTCCTTCCTGGGGGGGGGGTTCTTTGTTTTTCTACTTCCGCCGGGGCACAGTTTCCAGCAGAGGTGAGGAGCCCACGGATTGGCTAATTTTAAGATGGGCACTTC
>VZTR01027750.1:217398-345433 GCA_013400775.1 Chaetops frenatus | reverse complement strand
GGAGCAGGTAAATTTGAAACCACTACATTGTTTTTACAAAAAAAAAAAAAAATTAATTGCCTTTTTTTTTTCCTATAATGTTTTGAAAGAGGAATCACAACCCTAGAACCATTGGTTTGCAGAGATAACTATCATCAGCCAGTACTGGGAACCTTTGGCCCCAGCTTCATGGCTCATTACAAACTGAAATGTGAGAAAATATGATACGGCCTGGAGGGATGAAGGTCTCACTCATTTTATGCAACGAATGACACCCCTTCTGCTTGGGAAGAGGTGCATTGAGTTTTTCTGTGCATAATTCATACACAGCTCAAGGGCCCAGCAACTTTTATCTGGGATGCTGTAGGTTGAAAACACAGAAAATTGTCTTTCTCCCAGTTCAGCAAACCAGAATTCTCCTTGCTCTAATCTCCTGTGGTAATGCATGAATCACACAGAAACAAAACTGGCTGGAAATCCAATGATCACAGATATCCTAAAAATTTTCCCAGTAATTTCTGGTTTTCTGTCTGGCTGAAATGATCCAATATTTCTGATCACTTTTCTGAGTGTCTAGAATTTCAATATGTCATAGTAAACGTTCCAAACTAGAGGGGCAGCGCTTGAAATTGTAGCAGCTTTGTCTTCACAGCTCCACTCCTGGTCCAGTGTCAACCTGGATGGAAGTGGGGGAGGAAACAGGCAAAAGGAGGCACAGAGAATGTGGTGCTCATGAAGGATCATCAGGCATTTGATCCAAGGAGGGCATTTTATGGTGTCTGTTTTCCTATCACAAACCTCACCTTAACATCTCCCTGAGAAATTGCAGCAACTGATCTCCCCAAAGGCGCCCCAGCGCTCATTTCCTCCACTACAATTCTACAATTTAGAGCTGATTTTCTTCACCATCTCCAAAACAGCAGTCAGAATTTTTCTAGTTTTATGATGCTGCATTTTATCGTCCACTGGACAAAAAGTTTCAAACATCACGATTCTTCCCTTTCATTTATTGCACAGGTACTTGGAAAGGAAATTTTTAATTGCTAAGACCAGTTTTTCTCTTCATTGCAGCCTGCCCTTGTAGTTATTTTCACAGGGCTTTTTGTTACTGTTGCAGGCACAAAACTCTAGGTGATGCTAGTAGAGTTGCTGTGGTGTAAGTAAAGGCTGAGATCTTCTCATCCTAGAAAACTCCTGTAGCTGCATATTGTGAACTTCTGTAAATCTTCTCTTCTGTGCTGGTCTAGACATATCTACAAATGCACAGCATTTGAAAAGTAAGAACTCTACATATGCTATAATTACACTTATTTTTGTCAAGGTCTGTGCTACTCTGAAACACTTGCAGTAGGCCACAATCCAGCATACCCTGTAAGGCAGAATCATCTTTTAAGGAACAGATTATTGTATTAAATATATTTCCATAGTAGTCTCCACAAGCACATTAGTGACATTTTCAGCAATGAACCATTTCAGTATTTTCCATGGGCTATTTTGAGCAGAGCATTACTATAGCTCCTTCTGGGGCTGTTTCAGTGCATGCAGTACATCAGTCTGATGTACTCAGTGAGGAGAAAGGGAGTCCCATAGTAGACATTGGCCAAGAATCTGAATCCTTGTAATTTTGCCAGGCTACTCCAACAAGTCTTCTTCTCTTTCTCATAAACAGTAAGATGAAAAGGTTTTATCTGTTTACCAACTTCAGGTCAGAATTCCTTTGAAATGTCTGTGTCTACTCTAGGGAAGAAGAAAAAAGTTAATACTTTCCCTAACTTCTTTGCATAAGCCTTTGTGTTAATATTCTCCTGCTATTTTTTATTTGTCAGGTCCCTTAAGGCCATTTCTATATGCATCTAAGCACACCACAGCTTAAACAGAAAGGTTTCCCACTTAATAGCAGTACTGGTAATTCTCTTCTTGTCAGTACTAGAAGCATTGTATCCTTTGACATTTCAGTGATGTATAAACCTGCTGTCTGGAATACAAATGTGAGCTGAGAACTGATTTTGTACCAGAGTAGATTTTAATTTTCTTGCAAAAGTGCCTCAACCTTTTTAAGTTCTGTTTCCAGCTTTTCCACTGGACAGGCAGAATTTGTCATGATTACACAGCTGTTAATGAGTACTTCAACATGAATGTTACCTGACAGAAATGATTACTGAAATGCCCAGCAAAGTCTAGTTTAAGTGAAATGTCTTCTATTAGTTGCCTGCCCCTAAGGTAAACTGCTGCTTCTGCTTTGCAGGAGGTGCTGAGCCTAAACTGCAAAAGGCCCATTAAGCAGATCCGTTAAAACCAAAGACTGCCAGCACTTCACTTTGAGTGAAGGCTGGACACTAAAAATCAGGATGTAAAATTATAGGTTCCAAAAAATTTTTAAGCCTATTTTCAGAAATGGCAGACAGAGGATTGTCAGACTAACTCCAGATCCCCACGGCAGGAGGCTGCTCCCTCCCTGCTCATCCCCTGGATGAGCCCTTGTTCTTCCAGAGAAGAGACCTAATACACATACACATAAAATCCCCTCTGGAGAAATGTATTCCTCTCCACTGATTGCCCAAGCCTCTTGTCTTAGAGATGCTTGACTTAGTTATGGAAAGTGAGGCTCTATCTTCTCCACTGCCTCCACAAAATCAAGCTCCACTTTTCTCTTTAAAAAAAAACAAAAAAAAAAAAAAAACCTGAAGAGGAATGCATAACAGATGTATGTTGTCAAGCTGATGTAGTAACAACAGTCTGAGTTAAAAATTTTAATGAGAAAAGTTACCTTACCCAAACAATAAACCAGGTCTTCTAACACAGTTTGAGAAACTATGTTCTGGATAGGTTCAATTTGCTTCTGCTTGAATACCTCGACCTCAAAATTTATTGGGGTTTATTAAAAAATTGTCAGTCAGGTTTAGACTGTGACTGTAACTTTTTCCTAAATTAGTGGTGAACCATTTTCTGTAGTCACACATTTTCAAAGTGGTATTTCAATGATAGGGATATGACTTAAGGGGGAAGAGGGGAGGTTAATAGACCTGACTTGTTTGATGAAGTTCATGAAAAGAAGTACATTACATCTTTTACAGCAGCAGGCTCCATAGCATCAGTTGCTCCTACATTGCCTGGCATACGTGTGGCACGTAACTGCAAAGCAACACAAAGGAAGGATCAGTTTTGTCCAAATCTTAATTCACCACTATCTATTAGCGTATTTCAAAAGCTGTCTGAATCTGAGACTCAGTTATAAATTAAATAGTGTAATAGGAGGATGAAGGGGAGTTTGAAGTTTTCATTTAAATAGCCTTTGCAGGTAAGATAATTCAGGCTCGCTTTTCCCTGCTGCAGCTGTGTGCAATTTCCAGTCAATGAGCTGAGCAAACGGCGCCTGCTCGCAATAAAGCAACCAGCAACAGCCGCAGCAACTGATAAAGAGGCAGGAACATGTCCTAGCAGAGACTACCCTCTTCCACAAAAGCCTTCGGGGCCAGGCTTATGTAGGGGAGACCACACACAGACAAGGGAGGCAACGAGTTCCCTGTGGCCCCAGGGTTCCTCCTCCTCGCAGCAACACCGGTTTGGCAGCCGGCACCCTGGGGAAACCAGCAGGAGGTACAAGAGGTGTCAGCAACCTCCCACATCAGGCACAGGTGACAGCCCTGCCCCGTCCTTTCTCACCCTGCACAAGATGCCTTTCTTCAGCCCAGCTTTGTTTCCTGACCCCTTTTCCATGACCATTCTTCCTTGCCTCATTCTTTTATTTCTCTTTCATATATTTATAAATTACTTATTAATATACTTCAGATGCAGCAGGCCTAAAGCTCCCTCGCCATTAAATGAAAAGCAAAAAGACAGCCTAGCATGGCTCTTTTCTCAGCTGGTTCCCACTCCCTCACATCCTCCTCAGCTGTCTCCATGTGCCTCCTCTAAGAGAGTAAGACTGCTGTCTCACTGCTTTGGCACAGAAAAGACCCAGATATTTGTCAGCAGTGTTATGCAAGTGAGTAAGATGTGACCCAAATGAGGGTTTGCCAGCTGGGGTGGCCCAGAAGCAAGATGCAATCCAAGAATGAAGCTGCCTTGGTTCTGGTGCCATGCACCACTGGGCAATGAAGCATACAAACCTATGATGAGACTGCTGCCTTCTTGTCCCAACAAAACATCAGGTGTTAATTCTTCCATCATGCTGTCTCAGACACTTGTGTTTGCAGTTATGAGTCTTAATCAGCAGTGAGGATCCAGTCTAGTACTTGGTTCCCAGGCAAAAGTCACAGCAAAGCTTGGAGAGGCAGGATCATCCTCCCTGGGAGTTTCAAAAAGAGCACCCTTCATTAATTTCTCAGAGGCTGTGGTTTTTAAAGGAAAAAAATCATCTCTTTCAACATCATGGTGGGAAAAAAAAAAAAAAAAAAAAAGTAGTGAAATACAGACTTTGAAGTGGTGGGGAAGCACCATTACCTATTCACAGACAGCAGTCTGGTGTTCACTACATTTGATAGGGAGGCTGCATGCAGCAAATTCATGTAAGGACACATTTCCTTCAGAGAGCAGTGAAAGTGAACTCTTCACACTCACATGCCATCTAAGCTACTTTTCACACAAGCAGGCCAGCTGACTCTGACAGTTCCCTGCTCTGGGTAGAAAACTGCTCACCCCTCTTTAGTCTTTCTTCTTTCTGAGGCATCTCAAAGTTGTTGAGAGTTCATCATGCAGGCAGGTGGATTGTCATCCAGCTTTGGCCTTCTCAATTCAGCTTCTTCTACCAAAATCTGCTTCTTCCAGCTTTCATCTCCTACCCACTTGAAAGGCTGAAGTCCTTGATCTAGCTATATTTTATGTATCCCCAGTATCTGACAGCATAATCAGCAGCTCTGAGCTTTACAAGGAATACTGGATTCATCACCAACACCCTTATCTTTTTCTCTGTTCCTACTACTGTTCCTTTGTCCATCCATAGGTTTACTACAAATCCTGTAATGCAGGCAGAATTCCTGAAATACTAAACTGGCTTTCAAAAGTTAAAAGCTGGGCCAGGTCTAAAAGAAAAAAATATATATTTGAATTGTCTAAGAAATTACAGCTTCTACTAAATAATAATAGAATATTAGTTGAACAGATAATGAAGAGTAATAGAAAAAGAAAAGGGTTTATCTTTATTATTGCGTTTCCTGGTTAGTCAGGAGTTTATTTTCTCCCCTTGGAGACTGCACGGGCATTGCTTGCATTGGATACTGTAGCCAGCCTGCACAGCGTTTCCAAAGACACTCATGATGATATAGTCACTCAAAGAAATATCACAAAGATATCTCACAGGGAAATATTGTAAATAATGAGAAGACTATGACTAGGGGTTGATATCCAGGACTATTCTCTCCTTTTCTTGGCTCTGTGGATTATGTTTCCTTCCTACAAGCCTGGCAACAAACTCACCTTGCCCACACAGCCCTGAACAGCCATAATCCTACAGACATGGGGACTGCTCAGTTCACTTGAAAATTTCCAAACCAGAAGCCATGTACTAGGGATACAGGAGAGTATCCCCAGTGTTACATCCAGTGTCAGGATGTAAGGACAGCAAAATCATCACATTCCCACAGGGTTCCCCACTGGAGCAGATCCAGGTAGAAGGATTAACACACTTCCCATCTTCCCCAAAACTGCACCCATCCAAAACTTCTTCAGTGCCCCTGCCATCCTCTGCCATCCCCCAGCAAGCCTCCCCACCTGCCCGTGCAGAGATCTGATAGGCTGCAGAATCTCAGGGTGTTCTGGGGAAGAAACTACAAATGAATTTTGGATTTTGGATGAAAGAGCTTGACAACAACTGCTCCAGCCTTTCTGAGGGAAACACTGAGAAGCCAGATCCTAATCTCCCAATCCTGTCCTGACAGTGTGATCTTGCATTAGTCAATTCCATCTCTGTGTTCAGATTTCTCAGGCACCAAACAAAGCCTGGCTGTGCTCATTTACCTACAGAAGTGTGGGATGCAGAGTGGATTAATTAGTACTCATGCAGAATTCAGAATACAAAGTAGCCTTATGCTGATAAATACCTTCAAGCCAAAGTCACCTCTGAACAGCCAGGTTCAAGGATAAATTTTGTCTATCATTCCCAGGTATTACTTTTCCTCTAAATAAGAATTATTTCAGCCTTTCCCAAGTTCAGAACCTGATGGGGACTGATTCCACGAAATAACTATTAAAATTGCTTTTGACCTTCTTCCATAAAGGTAGGAAGATTAAATACACACATTTAGAAAGTCACAAGAACCATTCCAGTAGTGCTCCTGTTCTACGTGCTCTAATTGTCTCTCTATGGCATACTGGGGAAAACATGCAATTTTGTTAGAAGAATCTCACAAGTGGTTGGGGTTTTAACCCTGGTTAAAATAAGAAGGATTTCAACAAACTGTGCTTTCTCGGCTTCATTGGGATTCAGGCAGGATCTGAGCTCCCCCTGCTGTTTGCAGAAATAAAAGCAATGTACGGCTGAGCTAGATGAATTCCTAATATCGCATTTCCCTGGCCAAGGGCAGGCTCTAGGGATCCCGCTATTTGGTCTTTGGCTCGGGCTGCCTCATGGAAAGAAATAAGTAGCTAAATATCAGTGAAGGCTCATTCTTACAGTCACACCACTAAACACGGAAAATATTACATTCAGAAGAAGATAGCTTTGCGTAAGAACAACAATTTGATGTATGAGTCAGAAGAGGAGAACATTTATACGAGCCCAAAAAGGTGTTGACCTTAAGCCATGCTCTGATCTGTGGCCAGAAGTGGATCCAGCCCTTTTATAGTAGGCAATATTCCCAGCAACATCCTAGGGCCAGAGCTGAGGCTGGGTGACACTGAAATTACTATGGCCTTTGTGCAAAGAGCTATTCTGCCCATGGAAAGATGTGCTTTATATATGTGAAAATATTCTGATCTGAGACCCTTGGAAAAAAGCCCAGTGCCCCTGCCAGAATAGCCCTAAGTCAATAGGGAGCAGGTCTACACTAGGGAATCAAGGGGTTCGGGATGCTCACCCTGACAGAACGAAGAGTCCGGTTATCATGAGCCAAGGGTTTCAAGTCCCATTATTAAAATGCCTCTGGCACCTCAGTGTGTGGTATGAATTCCCCTTAGATGAACCACTCATTGCCCTCAGACTTTTAATTCTTTCATCAAAGAGGCAGACACCTCTGAACTGCTCTCCAGGGAAGGCTAAATTAGATGCTCTGAATCACCCTCTGGAAGAGCCCCTTGTGCAGCCCAGACGGGGAGAACATGGCAGATCCTGCGCCAGCTGAGATGCACGAGTGCCTTCAGCACCAGCCCTTGATCTCCTCATCTCATTTAGTGCTTTTGAAAAATAGTGTCTGTTACTGATGTTAACCCCAAGGGGGGTAGAGAAAAAAAAATTTAAAAAAATTTAAAAGCTTGGAAAAAAAATAAAAAGAAAGGCAAGATCTTCTAAGAAGGATTCCCAACTACTAAACTATTTTCCTGTTTTTCTGGTTATATGTCAAGTCTCATTAGGCTGCATTAATGAACTTGTTCCAGGCAAGTTTTGGCATAGTTGTTGTTTGTGGTTTTGCCTAACACATGTGAAAGGGCAAGCTAAGTCTGGCTCTTTTTCAAGTAAGTTTAACAATCAGAAAAGTTGGGTGGGAATAGAAAAGCAGAAACAGCTTACAGTTTGCAATTCAATACTTACTCTATAACAGTAGAAAAAAAAAATTTAAAGCAGTGTTCTGCACTTCGATTTGTCCCTCTACCATGGTACAGGGATGAAGGGCACTTTTAAGTGGGGGATTCAGTATGATTTTGTCTACATTTGGGTTCTGTTTCAAAGAGCAGCAATCAGAAGGTACCTCACAAAAATCCTGTTGTGCTCTTGATGCAGAAAGTATTTACACCAGCACAGCCACTGTCATTCGTAGAAAGCTTCAGTAGATTAGATACATCTTTGTGCTGTAAACAGAAAGGTCACATACCACTTTTTGGGGGTAGAATTCCTCAGCTTCCAAGTATACATGGCACAAAAGAAGCCAGGTACGAGCAACAGATACATCCAAAGCAGTGAGGGCTACCAAAGCAAGAGCTTGGCATCAGTGTTTTCAATATCTCACTCAGGCCACTGCATTCCTGGAATATCAGAGCTGGTTTCTGAAGAAAAGAAAGTTAATGACACTAAGGAAAAAAAGTCCATCTCCAAATCTTGTCTACTGCAACAGAGATATTCTGCAAGAGAAACTGAAATCTCTAACAGCATCTGGATGATAACAGAGGGGATGAGTCAGCCACATATTGCTACTGCTTGCTTTGTTTATGTTTCCCATACTACTGTGAGTCTCTCCATTATTCATTTTTATTTATTTTGCAGCACTTGGATTGCAAAAATCTAAGAGCTGTTACAAAAACAAGGTCAATGCCCTGCTGAAAGCAAAGTTTAGCAAAACTATCTGTACAGCTGATTCTGCAATCCTCATACTGAAATTCATTGTAAGAGGCCAAAACAACTGCCTGCTCACAAACTTCAAGTGGAAAGCTTGCTTGATATTCATCCAACTACTATGTGCACCATCAGAAATCTAAATAATTTAGAGATGCAAAGATTTCTATATGTCTGTAATCAGCCAGGTACATAATATACACCATGCAGGACAGCCTGCTAATGCTGAAAAGCTAAATAAGAGCTGTACCACTCAAGAGCCATGTTTAACAAGTCTGTACTACTATCACTAACAGCTAGCAGTCACTCTAGTCCTAGAGAACTGTCTTTTCAGGACAAGTTTCTGAGGTGTATTTCTTTGTCCCACCATTATCCAGGTGACAAACTGCTGTAGAATAGGAAGGAGATGTTTTTCCTACCACCTTGTTTCTGGCTGTGTTCTAACTCCTGCCTTATGTGCCACTGCTATCTCTTCAGCTCCAACAAGTATTTCTCAAATCAGTTTAGCACTGCATTGACAGCCATCAAAATTCCTTGATTAACCATCAGCCAAAGAACATCTTTCCAACCCTACGAGAAACTCCGGCACAATGGCACACAGCACTCAGTAGTTTTCTCTTTCCACAGCCCAGCCCATACCTAATAGGCTCCCTTTACCATTTTTTCTATCTACCAACCTCAGCAGGCAATGCTGGTGCTTAACCAAGACCTGAGAACTTTGGCCACATCACAACACTATCACACATCTCTGACAGGCCAATAAAGGTGGCCACAGCACATTGGCAGCACACAGAAACACCAGGAAAAGCCCATAGCATCCTCTAATACAAAGTTGTTTAACCTGCCCCAGAGCAACACCACTATCCTCTACTTATACACTTTGGGCAGTTGCATCCAGGTTTCTTAAAAATTGGCAGTGTAAACACAGCTGTGGACTTGGGTTCTGCTGAAGCCTCATTATTACAGTTCAATTATTGCTGGCTTTTTTCCTCCAAGTTCCCAAATTACCTCCAGCCTCTATGTTGTTATAAACTAATTAGGCTTTAATAAGTCAGAAAAGAAGGCAGATTAGGATAATTAGGCCCTATGATTGATTACTGGGGCTATTGTGGAACATACCAGGTGAAAGGCAATGAAGTAGAGAGTGGGTATTTGCAGAGGGTGGACAGGGCTAGGAAAACAGACACCTGGATTAACCCTGACAAATATTAGTCTTGAGCTAAGCTCAGTCAATTATTTGTAAAAAAAAAAAAAAAAAAAAAAANNAAAAAAAATTAGGATAGATGCATCATTCTCTGGTTGCAAAGGAAAAACCCAAAGATTAGACATAAGGTGTGTGCCCTCAGTATCTCACCAAATGTGCTCATCTCTCCCACTTGCTGAGGTAGCAGCCTGAGGGGTGCAGTGATAGCAGTGCTCTGTCCTTTGCATCAACCTGTCACACAGACAGCACGGGAATGAGGGAAACACTGAGCCCCTCTCAGCTTTCCTTGCCTTGAGAGCTTGCAGTGAAGCTTGGAGTCAGGCAGAACTACCTGCCCCTGTGGCCCATAGCACTGAGTGCTTGAGCCACCCAGCCAGAAGGTCTTTAGTAAACAGCCCAGAACAGAGCTGGCTCTGTGCTCGGCACAGGCGAGCCGTGACTCATGCCCTCTGAATCCAGGCATGCGATTTTATTTCCCACATGATAATAAAAGGGTAGTAACACTCAGCTAGTCGGCTCATCACATCAGCATAGCAAAGGTTTTATTTAATAACCTAGCCCAGCTCTGAAATACATCCAGTTTTAAACCAGTTTAAAATAAAAACTTCTCCAAGCGGTTATGGATGAGTCAGTTTATCATGTTGCTTTAAGTGAACTTTGATAAAATGTTCAAAGAAAATTTCTGTCCCTGTGTGAGGCAACTCTGAGTAACAGGGAACGTTTTCAAGAGACAGCCACATTTTGAAAAACACCCGAAGTAATTAGATTAAACCAAATAATTTCACCCATCCTTTCTTCTTATTATGTATCCTCAAAACATCTGAAGACATTTAGAAACCTGTACATGTTAGTCATATCTGGGAAGAATAAAATTATGGTTCATTGAAGCTCTGGCTTATCAAACCCTTGGGTAAACCTGTGTGGCAAAATTAGGAAAGAGGGAAATTACAACTCTGTCTCCTGTGAAAACTAAAAAAAAAAAGAGTTTTGTTCCAGAATTAGGAAGGTCCATTTGGCAACATTAGGATTATAATTACTTAAATATGCCAAGTTATCAGTCTCTTGACAAGTATATTAGAGAAAAATCCTTTTAAGATGCCAGCCTTATAAATACACATATTTAACAGGAAGCAGGTAGGCACTGATGAAAAAGAACCTCTTATCCAAAAGCTTTCTCTGAAAAGTATAGCAGTGAGGTGTGGCTGTGCGATAAGATGAACTCGGGACCCAGGACTAAGTCACTGAACTTACACGTTGCAGTAATCTACAGGACAAAGGTTTGCAGTGAAATACAACTGCAATAGCTTTGTCTTAGAAAACAGCTCTTAAGTAAAGGTCTGTGGGGTCAGAGGACTCAGCTAAAGCACAGGAAAACTGCTGTGTCTCCAACCTGCATGGTTTTGGGCACATCATCAAATACTACTTTTATTCTGGATCCAGCACCCACAATAGAAATAATTGTAAGCTTAGTTCAAAGTTGTGAACATGAACATCCCTGTTCAGCTGCCACGGAAGCATCTCAGGTCATGACCCCACATCTTTTGACAAAATGCCAAGTTTTGTGAGGTTTAGCTACTACAAACCTTTTTCAAACCTAAATCCAGAATCCAGGTGTTCAGTCACAGCTCTTTCACAGACAGAGAAAACTGTAACACCTGATGCCCTTCTTTCAGACCAACAGTCTAATGATTTACACTCTCAGCCAGTAAGTGGGAAGCTGAAAGCCAAATTATTTCTTCTACTGTCAGAAACAAAAAAGCCCTGTTTCTCCCTTACAAGGTTACACATTGAAACGCAAACACTCTGAAAAAGAGGTACCAGTGCACTTCTACCCTAATAGTTTGGGAGTTTGCCTACAAAGAACAGGCTTGGGACAGTTCTAAAGAAAACCTTTGCTGCTTTATGTTCTCTCTGAGCTAGCAAAAATAAGATTTTCTGCATGGTGACAAGATTTTAAAAGAAGGGTGACAGGCCCATATAGCAGCCTGGATTGCAATATTCAGGGCATTTTTCAAGGAATTACTATTTGCAAATTTGAAGGACTGGTGGTTCAAGAGAGTACAGCTTCTCCATAGCTGCTGGACTGGGTGGGTGATATCCTCAAAGTCCTTTTCTGATCAGGAAAATGAGAATCACAGTCAAAAATTAGAAGGCATGTCTCAACTTTACTCTTTTGTCCCTGCTACCCACCCCTCATTTTGGAACAAGTCTTTCTAAGTAGGCACAGGGTTACAGGGTTACAGGGAGGTGCTTGAATTAAGGCTTCTGGGGCTTGGGATTTACCACCCACCCCTGTTCTCAGCCACCCTGACTAATGAGCCATGGGCAGCTGCATGCTGCATACATTGACTCTGGGCAATTCTCTGCTTAATATACCTGCTCTTTGGGGTCATCAACTTTTCTGTACCTCATTCCTCATCTAGAAAGACAGCATAGCCATGAGGGTACTTGTGTACATGGAAAGGGTCCCCAGGGAGGAGATACTATGGAGATGCCAAGTCCCTTTTGTCAATCCTTCTGATAAAGACAGTGGCGGCTGTGGATTCTGCTCTAATCTCTCATCACTTGACTTTTAGATGTTTAAGCCCTTTTCTGGGTCTCTTTGTAATCCCCTTCTCAAGAGCAGTTACAGAGAGGTGGGACTGAGTTGTGGCACTCTCAGCTGTTTCTGCAGCACTGTTACTAAAGGGCCACACTTTCTCTGCAGGTTGCTGGGATGCAAGCAGTGAGCTGCAGTAATTAATGTCAGGCAGATACGGAGAGGAAAGGGTTGTTTCTAGTTGTGAAGAAGCAGGTTTGGCTGAGGTTCTACTAAGACAGTTCCCACACTTGAGCAGTAAAGCAAATGCAAATGTTCCATAGTGCCCTGAGCAAATTTCACAAAGTTCAAGCCAGGCCAGCAGAATGGCTCCTCTGAAGAGCCTTCCTCCCCAGCTCCTCCTCAGTTTCTGCTCTGCTGCTCCCATGCAAGAGAATGAGGCACCAAGAGCTTCCTTTTCCTGGTGGCCTGCTGAAAATGTCTCCCTCCACATAAGCCATGAAGAGACAAGCAAAAGTGTGCACAAAAGCTCAAGCTTCTCTTCCTTGTATGTAAGGATGATTGTAATTATTAATCTCACAGCAGCAGAGGTAAATATGATAACTTCATGACTCAGGATGTGCCTTAAAGGTCATTCTCTATTCCTATCCCAAGCCAAAGGGGAAGAAGGAAAAAAGCCTGTTGTATTAATGTTCTCATTTCTCTCTGAGGTGAGTCACCCTACCAGTTAAACGCTATAAAATGACAAACATTGGTAAATAAGATAGGATTAATGATACTGATGACTCAACTGAAATAAACACACATCAGTCACCCCTCACCAGCCTGAAAGAACCTTATGAAAAAACCTGCTCAAATCAAAGACAAGATGATGATTGCAAATCTGCTATTAATAAATATTTTCTATGACAAAGCATTCCACGCAGTATTTATATTTCATTATGCACAACACAAACCAAGAGACTGAAAACATTACTCATAGCAATTGTGGAAAAAAACTGTGAGAACTCTTTCATTTCTGCTAGGGCAATGCAATTGCCTCTTTTAAAAGCAACAAACTTGCCTTCATATAAAACCCTTTTGATCCCTGGTCTGGAAGATTGGGCTTCATTCACAGATTTGCACCTGTTTTCTAATGTTAACTCTGAGAAATATCCTGAGTAACCAGACAGCAGAGAATGCTCAGCTCCCTAATTCAGCAAGAAACTGCACTGCATAGCAGGTGTACAGGTATGGAGTGGATGGAGGCAAGCCTGCAGCAGTTAGAGAGTGACAGATTGGCTCTTTAGCTGCTGGTGAAAGGACTGTAGGCTTTCAGCCCCGGGATGTTTCAGGACAGAGCAGCCATCATGGTCTTTGTTTCTATTGCTCTTATGGCTACAGATATTCCCTAAGGAAAGAGCCTGAATGGTGGCACAACACAACAGCAATGTTTTTATCATCAGCATATTCTCAGGACATGCTCACCTATGCACCTGTGACCTCAGCTCTCCAGCAATGGACTGAATAGACCCCGTGCTTCTTACACATGCACTCCCTCCTATATTTTCATTTCCCCTAGAGTAATAACTCTCTCATTCATCTGACAGTCCTTTTGTCTATAAACAATGTCTTCATCTATCTGGGAGAGTAAAAATTAAAAAGACTGAGACAAAATGAAGCCTAGAGATTACAGGAATTAATGTGTGGGCTTTCTTGCAGGAGACAATCCTTTTTCAGCTTCTGCAACAAACTCTCTCCCTCATAAAGTCTGGAGATATAAATCTTGCCTCCCAATACATGGCTCTCACTGAAGTCACCAGCAGGTGTTTGCAGACAGAGGGTTAGAATTTGCACATGGGGAAGAATCATTTGCAGTTTGCTTTTCAGAGCAGTTAAGCCTGATCTGTTGGAGACATGTATGTGAGTCATCTCACACTCACTCACTTTTCTCCCCTTCTGAACAGTGAGCAAACTTCAGTCTAGTAACCACATATCTGCTCTGCAGCATCTTTAAGTTTTCTTCTCTGAATACTTCACAGACAACTTATAGAGGGAGAAAATTTGCACCAAAACATTAAGCAATTTTAGGCCTGATCTTGTGGAACAGAAATTATGGACTTTCCTGCTTGATCACATATCCCAGAGCGTTTTAATTTACCAGGATATAAATATAGAGAAAATTTAATAGCTTTGGGTGTAAATCAGAAATAACTCAAAGGAAGGCANTTTTTTTTTTTTTTTTGTCGTTACTGGCAATATATGCCATATATCACATAAACCACAGACTTCAAGGCAAAACTCTGTTCTCATCTAACATGGTATAAATCCAGAGCAGCTCAGTTCAGCACACCAGTCTCTGCAGTACTAAATTCATCCAGTTGTATTTCTGATTTAGCAGCCGCAATGCAAATGTCAGTGCTGAAAAGGCACTGAGGACACCAAGCAGCTCTGCAGTTAACCTTGAGGCTGGGGAACTTCTTTGGGCACCTGGCTCTGTCACAGGCTCTGTTCTCTAACTTCCTCAATCCCAAATCAGTTCTGCCTCTTGTAAGCATAGGTTTATCACTATTCCCACAGCTTCTCTCATTTATCAATTCTTCACTACAAGGACAGGCCCTGAACAGAAGTTAAAAATCTCTGACTAGGTGGAGAAACATCCTATGTTAAGTGCTCTGTTATACAATAAATGCAAGTTAACCTCTCTGTGGCATACTCAGGCATTGAACATGGTCCATTTCCTTGCTCTGCTTGGCATTAATCAGTCTTCTCTACAGGCTTTTTAAGCAAAAGCACTTTTAGGAGGTAAGTATTATTGGCTATGTGGCCTTGTAACAAAACTCTCCTTTGGAACTTCTGAATGCTTCCCTGGGCAATTGAAATAATTTCAATAGCTCTGTGTCCCGTCCCACACCCCCCACCCCGAGTTCATATGAAAACAATTAGGTTCTGAGAAAGCATCTACAGAGCTGAGCTTACAGTCCAAAGGAATGAGGAAATCTCTCCTCCAGCTGCTGTGAATTTTACATAAAATGATCAGTGAGCACAATCCCATCCCAAATACAGCTTCTCTCCCTGAAAAGAGTTTCTCCATGTTAATCTCTGGGACTGAGCATTTTGCCATCATGTCTTTAATCTGCTTTGATTAAATGATTCTTAATAAAAAGTTTGGATTTCTGAATGCTCTGGATTATTGTCAAATCATTAACAAAAGCTAACTGGAGTTACAAAAATAGCCACAGCACAGGAAGACAATTATGATGCCTGTCATAGGTAAAGTATTATTTTCACATTTGGAGGGACATAACAAATAAAAATTTGAAACATGAAGAACTGAACACTGATAAAATAAGATCAAACAAGTGGTTTATCACACTGGCACAAATGTTACAAGGGGCAAAGGCAGTCACTGGAATCCCACACTGTGAAACAAGTATGTTCAAGCAAAGAGCTTCTCTGGCTGCTGCCCCCTGGCTTCATCCCCTGGTTTCCATCTCATCTGCACCACTGTGCCTCTAAGAAGCCCTCTCCATCTCAGTAGTCCTTTCCAAAGAGGAATGGATCCCATAGCTTGCAATAGCCAAATTAGAATAACTCCTTGTAATCTCAGTTACTGGATATTACCAAGTGAGTGCAGCTGCCTTGAGGTGCACTTGAATTTTGCCTGGGTAGCTGTCGTGCTCAGAAGGAGTCGTGAGGACATCTCAGGGCTATTTAAGTAATTTGTTAGGCAAACCTCTCTGCATACCAGAGCTGATCACTACATTTTCTAAAAAGTAAAATTTCAAAATTTAAGTATTCTTGTCAAGACATCAGGTTTTGAGAAAGTTTTTTTGCAACAGAGTCGTGTCATTTACATCTTGGTGATTAGGAGTCGAGGCAGATCAAAGAGCCAGCTGAAGCCCCTTTCCCTGCACAGTGAAGGAAGAGCTAAAATTAAATCTTTTGTCCAGGAAGAAAGATGAGGCTTCAACAAGAGACTCTCACATGCCAGGCATCAAGTGCCTTCTAGGTAAGGAAAAAAAAACCATTCTGACACCTTGAAAATCACTGCAAAACAGAGTAGTCATCTTTTAAGTCAGTTCTGCATATACAGCAGGCCTGAGTAAAGTGGTATCATGCTGAGAACAGTAATTGAAAACAGTCCCTGAAGTGGTAAACAAAACCAGAATGCTAAATATGAATGTGCAGTAAGCGATGGTGTAGGTTTTCCTTCAGTATTAAGGATTTACACTCCACAGTGTATTTGCAATAACCCATTCTTGTTTTTAAACATTTTGTTCCAGATAGCTCAAAACCCTGCTCCCTCCTGGCAAGGAGAACAATAGTTTTCTATTGGAAGCTGAGGATAACTTGTGCTAGGGTGAGAAATTCTGCAAAGTTCAACCAAGGCACTCACAGGCACATGGGGTCTGTAGCAAGAATAGTGGGTCAGAACAATCCTTTTACTTCTTGTCTGAAAAAGACACCTCCGAAAACACAGAGCCCCATAGCAACATGCTCGGGCATTGACTCCGCACTGAGTCAGAGAGAAGAATGCCATTTCATGACTCACCAGCACCACTTATGCTGCATTGTATAGTGCTAAATAATCTAATCTGTCTATCTACTTGAGAGCCTTTAAAGAGCACTAGTATGCAATGTAAAGAGTTTTCATTGGCATATGTGAAAGGCATTAAAGTCTGGATGGCATTCAATGGAAAACTGCCATCATTTCCACACCAGAGCTTATATATGCAATGCATCATGTTTGGGAAAGCTCTTTGGGGGGAAAAAAAAGAGGCTTTTAAAATCAAAAGGTAGTAGCTATCAAAGACAGTGGTTTCTGGACAAAGTTTTGTTCTCAGGTATTCTGCATTATCTGCAGATGCAGATCTCTCTTTGATGTCGATGAGAAACCAGCTCATCAGGGGAGCCCCACACTGAGAGCCACATCTTCTCCTGCAGAGGAGGCAGAGGACAGTTGGTCCTGAGCTCCCCAGACAGTCATTGGGTTTCCCAGCACTTTCCTGCAGGTGGCACTGCTAAATTTTTTAACAAAAGTGAATTTTGTGAAGTTCCCAATCATTTAGCAATCTTATCTGAGTGGAAAACCCAAACCACGGGAGCCATTTCCCTGTCCCATCAGCATGTCTTACAGAGGCACAAAGGAGCCTGTGTCTGATCTTCTATCCAGAGAAAGTCCAGGGGAAAAAGAAATGAAAGGTTAAGACATATTTGTGTCATCAACTGAATACTTTACTGCTGGGAATCAGAGCAGATGGACAATTCTGGATCTAATTCCCTCTCAAGATGACAATTTTAGGATCTCCCTACCTTCTAGGTTACACAGTAATATGCAGGTGTGTTGGAGAGGTTCCTTGCCTCCAGTATAAAACTTGTGCTTCTCTTTCAGTTTACAGCCTGGGTTAAATTAGCCATGCTGCCTGCTGTTGGCTTCTGCTAGCAATCTGCCTCCCAAACAGTGCTGTGAGACTACCACAAGTGTTATGTTGCTCCTTATCTGGCAGAAGAATAATTTCTTCTTCTCCAACACTGACAAATCTGGATATTTGCAGCAAAATAAAACAGTCAATCAAGGATGGAAAAATCACAGTGGCAGCGGGAAAAAAAGGGCCATCTGGAGGGCAGAGGATAACCCACTCCAAGAACTGTTCACCCCTCATCAGCCCTGGGCATCCCATCTCAAATCCTATGCCACAGAACTTCAGTGCATGTGCACACAGCGTACAGTTAATGAGGATACAAGAACCACTTGTCAAAACATCTCTCCATGCAAGAGCCAAACCCAAGTTGTCAGTTGGCTAGTTAGCAATGGGCTGACACTAGAAGAGCAGTCCCAGACAAATCCAACCATGTATGAAATGTCAGCAATATGTGTTGTTTCTCCTGCTAACACTATCTACTTAATGTCTGATATGTAACTTCTGAATATGTTCTCTGAAGGTCAACACTTTTCTCTCTGAATAGTGTAGGCAAATTCAGAAGCTTTCAGAGTCCTGCAAAAGTTTGTTTGAAGAGTATTATGTGGCAGGGAGTTCCAAGTGTCAGAAATTATGTTATAAAAACATCCCTCTCTTGCACCAGTTATAGATCTGTCATCATCAGTTTTCTTGATCCCTTTTGTCATCAGATGGAAGGAACAGTAACTAGCAAGGACACAAGCCTTTGGAACATCCTACACAGAAAGCCTTGCTCCTGTCCAGGCTATCAGTCCAGAGAAGCTTCCAGTTTCCCATTAGACTGGCTGCTTTCCTCACTATGGGAAAGGAAGTCAGGCAGTAATCTGAGCATGCCAAAACTATAGCTTCTCTGGTGGCCATATTCAAGGAAACATGGGTATAATCATAAGCAGAGGCAAGCCTGTATCATGACTGCCTTCTTTGTACCTCTTCTTTTGTCAATGGAGGATCTCTCAAGCCAGCTTCTTATGCTAGCACTGAAAGATGAGAGCAAAAAGTATCCCTCTCACTGTTGCATCTGTACTCATTTGACAGGCACTCAACCCAAGGACGTTTTTTGCCTTCCAAGGTGAAAGCTCTCAAAAAATTGATGCTGATGTATCTTGTAAACCCCTAGTTTTTACTATCATCATGGGATTCAAGTATCTGGAGAGGAGATTTGACTTATGAGAGATGGCAGCATTGGCAGCTCAAAAGTTCATTCATCCTCAAGAGCATATATATCAGCTGAAATGAATTTCAAAGGACTGTTCACTTGAGCTGATTTACAGGTACATCAGCAGACACAGAGACACTTCTTTCACTATAATTTTAACAGGCCAGGAGCATTTTTTCTACTGCAGCCAAGATCAGGATATTTTTATTTTGTTTGTCAGAAGGCAAGCTTTACTTTCATACATTTAACCTCAGGAATAGAGTTTCCTGACAGTATTGCCAAGAGCACATCATTTTTTTTGCAACAGAAGCAACCCTGGGAAAATTATGTGCCTCACTGGTCTTGACTGAAGTCCATAAATGCTTTTGCAGCCATCACAAAAGACCTGAGCCAAAGTGCCCAGCACAAGTGTTTTGGGTGGCCACATGATTTCAGCAGTGCCCTTCTCTGTCCTGAGGCAGAGGCAGCTGCATTGGGCTGCTCGTGCCTGCCAGCACTGGGGCAAGCTGCCCAACTCCACCTCCAAGGAGACAAAGGTGCCTGCAAGACTGCATGCACTGCCATCACATGCAACACCTTGGAAGAGGCTCTAGAGAAAGTGCAAAAATGCTTTATTTGGCTATACTGGGGTTTTTCTCAGTCCCAGGGATCCCAAACTACAAGCAAACAAATAAAGTGCTTTCCAGGCAGTCGACGGTGGGGTGCATCAGCTCTTCAGGCAATCACACTCCTAAAGCAGAAGTATGAGCAATGCCCATGCAGGGCAATGCTGACAGTGACATGACAGGAGGGAGTTTGTAGAGGGAAAGGGTAAATTGCATAATATTTCCCACCTCCTCTGCAAAGTCAGCACTTCATGAGGAAAAATGAGGTGGCATAGTTTTATATTTCTTAGGTGATATTTTTCCCCCTATTAGAAAAGCGAATTTTTCAACCCTGGCATTTTCACCTCCAAGCTGAGCCTGTGGAACAAATTGTCAGCTGCTGACTCAGACAAATGCCCAGTGCTTTCTGTGGGAGTTTCACCCAAGCTATGAGTGCAGGATTTGGTCACTCTTCTATATGAAGTAATTTTAACTTGCATCTATGGCACTGTTCATGTAAGAAGTTGCCAAAGCCCATGTTATTCTGATGTCTCCTCAAAGCTCTCCTTTAAGTCAATCCAATTTTTTTCTCTATCCCAAGGATGGTGGGGGAAAAAAAAAAAAAAATAGAGAACTATGAATGTGAAAGCTAATTTCTCATTTAAACTTCCAGAGGATGGGGTTTAAGTCTAGGAAACGCTAAGTATTGCTAGGTGGGGACCTTTTTTGTGGGCTTCCTCTCTAAGAATAAGCACTTTGCTGAAATTTAACTAACAGTACCTGTGGATGGAATCACTGGCCCTGTAAAGAATCCCACACCTTGATGTCACATTAGACTCATGTCAAGCACAATGCATTCACATCATAAATATTCTAATAGTAGAGACATAGTCAAACTTGCTCCCAGATACACAGTGCTCAGCCTGACCAAGTTGATCACAGAAATGCTTCACCCTGGAGCAGGGTGGGGGGGTGGTGAGATGAAAGAATAATTTTTTACTCTACTTTGTCTCAGATGTTTCAGCACTGGAGTTGTTGTACAGCAAGACATAATCGGGTACTTGGATGGCAGACAGCCATGGCCCTCAGCAGCAGCACTGAGGTGAAAATTATCGTGCTATAATTCAAGCCCTGTCATGCCTCATTGCTTAATTATACAATTCTGATTACAACGGAATCATCTTTCTATAGTATGTCCCAAGCTGACATCACTTTGATTAACAACTCATTTATCTGATTACATAGTAACTCAATAACATTTTGAATTGGAAGGAAACCAGGAAGCCCTTTCATGCCCATTCAGCTTCCTAGCTAGTGTGCATGTAAGTACCCTGTAATTTTATCTTCTTTATTTATAGCTTGAACAATGCTTTAAGGACCTGGAGAATGGAATAAGCAGTAAGGTACAGAGATTTTAAGATAATAAAAAACCTAAGAGCCGTGAGAGAAAGAGATGGATCCTGCAGGGACGACTAGCACTCCTACAGCTGGTGCCATCTTCAAGCTTATGTATGTAACCATTTGTTACAGAGGGACTCAGAGGCCCCAGGTATGTCATAGCCCTATTATGTTCTGAGCAGGCCTCTAATTGAGGAGAGTCTGTTTCAAAGAACTCACAGTCTTAGGCTTTGATTCAGCAAAGAACTGAGGCATTAAGTCTCTGACTTTAGGCTTCATTATCATACCTCCTCTTGCAACACCGACTCTTTCTTTTATGACACCCAACGATTCCCATAATATGGTGCAGTTCAAATCTTCAAAGTGCTATAAAATATAAGTAAATTAAGCCTTAAAACTGCCCAAGTGAGATCAGCAGACAGTTGTTTCAGAAGCAGGAACTGAATCATAGAAATATGAAGTGACTTACCCAAGGCCTCATGTTAAATAATTGATAGCAAGTCAAACAGAGAAATGTTAGTTCCTAAATCTCTGTTAGCCCACCACACTTTGTTATTTTTTCTTTATTCATCCATTTGCTTTGGGTACCTTCCTACATACACTGTTGGAATAAGAGAAGATGGCCACTGCAAATGACCATATAGCTTTTGCCATAGTAAGATCCAAGGGAGAGAACTATGGGACATAGGAAGCACATTTCAGCAGAAAGGCTGCCCATCAGAAAGGGTTGGTTAAGTGAGATCAGTATTGCCCAGAAGTGCACTCATTCCATTGAAATTCCCAGCTGGAGTCAAGGTGGCTGACAGAGCCACTGCTGGGTTTATTCCTCCTACCTGACTTGAGCACCACTTCAGGGAATAGGAATGTCCACTGCAGTGGCTTGCAGCTTGCATCTGCCTGCAACCCAGAAGGCTTTTTATTGCCCCATTTTTCCCTACAAAGCTAAGGCATTGACCAGAACTGTTTAAACAATTAAAAATCATGTCACCCAAAACTGTTTTTGAAATAAGATCTATGAAAATTAAAAAAAAAAAAAACCTGATTTTTCATTCCAGCTTGTTCAGAACAGTTTTGATAACAAAATCATGTTTTTCTACATTCTACTCAACAGTTTTAGCTGATTACAATAGCACTTCAGCTTCTAACATCCTGAGAAAAAGGATGTCTGCTGCACATGTAGGGTGGTGGTAACAGCTTCCCTGCATGTTGTTCATTGTCAGCTTATTATTATTACTTCTCTTATCCCTTAAATACAGCTCTATTCAATTTCCAAGGCATTTCCAAAACCAATGTGTGGTGAACACACTATTATCAACTCTGCATATAAATGTTGTTGATGCATTTCATTAGTTGATATCTGCAGGCTGCTCTGAGTTTCCAAGACACAGTTATATCCACTAAACCCCAGATCAAGTCCTTCAGGATGTGATATGATGTGCTGCACAAATGCATATGAAATAAGCCATTTGCTGTAAAAGTTCACAACCTGTGTGACACATCCAATGCAGCAGGTGTGACTATCTCGTTTTCCAGTTGTCTCCTGGTCCAATGTCTGTTTACTGACCTCCCTGCAGTTAATTTGAGAATATTTTCTATTTCTCTTCTTAACTACACAGACATGGCACACAGCCTGCTGCAAGAGAAAGATAAAGTTCATCACTCCACTTGCCTGGAAATGTTTTCCTAAGTGCCACTGGAATTGAAATGCTCTGTATGCATTCATGGCAGATTGCAGTTGAACTGAACACAAAATGGCAGCTGCATGAAGATTACAACATTCTCTAATACATTTAGAGGGGCAGCAGAAAGCAAATCATCAGCATTTTAACATCAGCTCTGTGTGAGTTCATGCTGAAATGTAAAACCAGGGGTTGATCAATTTTATTAACAAGCAGCAGGAAGAATCCACAAGAAAATTTCTAACCTGCTTCAAAACCACCAGGAACAAATCCCCACTGTACAGCCCATTGCAGTAACAGTTACTTAGCTGTCTCACCACACAAAGCCATCTGGCTTTGGTTTTTGTCCACAACCCAACATTCATTATTTGAAAGGCTGGCAAATGTCTCAGGCCAAAAGTTTTCCAGCTCTGAGCAACTCTGGACAGATTGGGATTGTGGAGTGACAACCACCATTACAGATGTTGGGATCCATGATCTTGGTACAAATCCAAACTTGTAACTCATGAACACCCATCCCACCCTAAATCTGAGCAAATTTGCAGCATCCTTAAGGGCTGAAGCCACTGCATTTGCTCTAGACATGCTCTGCTTTCTAATGGGGAATAAAAGACAAATCACAGTGAAAACATGATTGTGAAAACTGATTGCAGGACCCATCCTGTTTCATCCTTTTAGCCCAAGGCATCGATGCTAGGGGAAGACAGCTATAAACAAACTGCACATAATTATTCCATTATTACAGTACATGCCTACTGCGTGGGTGGGAATTCTTCTCTTCTATCTCTAGCATGTTTCCCTGCCTAGCTTCTTCCACCCCCCATCATCTGTTCAATTAAGCCAACTAAAGGACATTACCTCAGTGTATTCACAGGGCCTACCAAAGCAACAGCAGACAGTATTTGAGGAACTTTTAGACAGTTCTGCATTTGTGTAATTAATAATAATAGTAATAATTATAGCAATAATAACAGCACTCCCACAACCTCCACGTTCTTTACTTCTTTTCTTTGACTTTCCAGCTATACCAGGTGTAAGTTATTTGCACTTTATTATTATTTGTTAAAGAGCAGTAATTAGGGAGGGTGTGAACATAGAAGCACACTGCATCTGGCTACAACCTTCTGCCAAACTTTTACTCTTCCTTACATTCCACGGTTAGGGTTGGGGAATTAAGAACTCCTGTAATGTGGTGCTATAGAAACATGTACCTCTCAACCAGGGCCTGATTCTTTACTCATTTACATGGATTAAAACCAGGGTATCTGCTTCAAATCATCTGAATATTACAGAGCTGGAATTGTAAGAAGAAATTTTCTTGTTTCCCTTTTATTTAAAAAAAAAAAGGGGGGGAAATAGAATGAGAGCTTTCCTGTGGACAGGTTGCTTTTGCATATTTATTCCCACAAGTATAGAGTTTTGTTTGTGTAGTTAATAACAAGCTGTATAAATTGGGCAAGAAACTATGTATGAAATGGTGACCAACAACCTCCATAGAATATCCTAGTGCTTCTATCAGCTGAAATGCTTGCATTGTGAAACAAAAGTTGGATAGGTCTTACTCTTCCTGTTGAAAATTGGGACAGACTAACTCTTTGTAGGGAAAATGTTTCCCGCACCTCTATGACCTCAGTGGGCCTGGCTGGAGAAGGTGTTGCAGCACTCAAGATTGGTACTACTGGATACTAGAAATGTGGATGCCTGGAAGGGCACCCCCTAGGCTTTGGCTTCTCCCATGGAAGACCAAGCACCCAGATGTCAATCTACCCCAGTTTCACTCTCCCCTGGTTACCTTATATGGCCAAGTTCTGAACCCTGCCACTCCATTGGTGTTTGGCTTGCTGGCCGCTCCTTCCCCTGCTCCCCTTTGCTTCTCTGCCTCCTGTATTCCTGTTGGTTTGTATCCCTGTTCATATTCTCGAGCCACACCCTCCTACCTGCCTACCCTCTGTTCCCATTGGCTCATGCCCTTCAACGCCTCTCCTTTGGTCCCTGCGTAAAAACTCTCTGTACCCTCAGGTCCGGGTTCTTTGTCCCTGCTCCTTCCAGTGTGTGGGTAATAAACCCAGCACGAGGAACCCCTCCTGGCCTCCGTAGCCATCCGTTTCCATCAGCTGTGCCTGCGAGAGTGGTGGGCTCCTCCGCCCCGACCGGAGTGCCTCCCCTTCCCCTGGGAGATGCTTACAGGAGGTTGCAGTTGCCGAGCAGCCTGCGCCCATGCCACAACGTGGAAATCCTAATTAGTGAATAGTCCTAAATGATAACTTAAATCAGCAGTGTTCCTGAATGTTTTGTCACAGAAGTTGTGCTTTTCTTCATCCACTTTGACTAACATCACACCAACTAGGATGGGTACCTCACCCCACAAGGACAGGTTACAGTAGAGTTGCCAGCCTCATGTATCTCAGCAATTTGACATTTCTTCTATTTAATGGCACGTTAGAGCCCTTGTCCAGTTTCCAAGCCCTTGACTTCACACTCAGCTTTCAAATTCTAGAGGATCATAGGCTGATGTTATCCTACAATAGCAGGGATATGAGGCAACACTTTGGCTGGCACTTTACTACACTTTTCAGATCTCTTCACCTGTAGGGTAGGTGGGTCATTAACTTCTTCAAAGGCTGCATTCCTCTACCAGCTCCCTTCCAACTGAGCGCTACTTTTTATTAATACCTCCTTATAGAGTAAAGGTTCACTTCTTCAGCTCCAGCTCTCTCCACATGGACTGTCCAGCCTGCCATCGCCCTGGAAAAGCTGCTACCATTTACAGCTGTGCACCATGGAGGTAGGATATGGTGCTGTCACAAGTTAATGTTCATTCTTCCTTTGTGTACTTATGTAAAAGACTGTGCATAGCAGAAGGCAATGGAAAGGCAGTTGCCCATTCCCTTGAAGGACAAGGGAACAGAACACACTGAATTCTGAACATACAAATCAGCTTTCTTGCCCAAAAACAAAGAAAACAGGGCTCATAGAATTTCCTGATCCCTCAAAATTTTTGCAGTCAGAAGGTTTTTCTCAAAACCCTACATTACACTTCTAAAATAAACAGAAAGTAAAGGATTATTCTCCTTCATCCAGCATATTCCCATTTTGTGAAAAGAAATAGATCTCAGTGTAGAGGAGATGGTTGTCCTGCCTTCTGCAGAGCTACTTTTCTCCATCAAAAGAGTAGTATGCTATAATTAGCTGGTCAGGATTTGAAATACAGTTTCAGCTTTTAGAAAATTTTGTAGAAAAAATAAATTCTACAGCATTTTAAACTGTAGTGACAGGAATTATTTCTGTTCAGATAAGGACTAACATTTTGTGCTTTGGAGTTTGCCAATAGCAAAGAAGAGTTGTATTTATTATTTGCAAGATGAACTAAATTTATGGCAAGACTGGACAAGGACAGTGTGACTTAAAAAAGGCCTGCTTTCCAAAGGGCTTCAGAAGACCTTCACTATCACTAAGATCTTGAAATATGCTGCTCAGCTGACATCTAGAGCTACAGGCAACCAAGTTCACACCAGAAGCAACCTCTTCCTTCTGACACTATCAAGCTTTTTTGATAGCATCTTAACTAATGCTTGAATCCTGTCTGGGCAGGATTGAACCTAGATATTCTCCCACTTGACTCCAAGGTTCCAAGCCAGTAAGTATATATAAGAAGTATATGGACCCAAATTCATGGCCAGGCCTTGTACAGAAGACCATTGATGGGAAAGTGATTTTATATTTATCACAATCCCATTTTACACCAGTCCTAGGTGATTACTTTTAGAATGGGGGATATCTACATTTATTCCCTTTTCCAACAACTCAAGAGGTGGAAGAAAAGACAAGTGTCTTGTCTCCTAAATGGTAGACCTAGCTCTGAATACCTCGATACCAGTGAGAAGACATCTTGCCCTTTCCCCAGCAGGCAAGAGTTCTAACAGCAAAATCCCACACAGTCTATACCAGGACTGTCCTGGAGGAAGGTACCCTACTCAAGAGGCCTAACTGTTGAGCTCTCCTCCCCCATCCCTGCATGGTAAGGAAGTCTGAGTGGTGATCAGGGATCAGCCCAGGACCAGGGTGCCATGAGACAGCAGGATGCCTGGAACTGGGCGATGCAATGTCTATGAGCCCATAAGGAGTTGACCCAAAGGGCCTCAGTAGTATTTCATAGAGAAATGAAACAGACTCTGCCCATTGCAACACTTGACACTAGAACCTGCAAAATCAGCTCATTTTGCGAGAAACTTGCTGGTGAACACAAGTGTTGGCAACACGTGCTTTCTACTTGCATGCGCTTTGAAACTGTAATGTCTTGAACACCAGGCTAAAATGTTGTAAATTATTCATTTTTCTCTTTCCACTGTTTTTAGTAAAACCACATTTCTTGCTAGAGAAAACCCTCTCCCAATAATCTCTATTGGTAAAATCAGTGAAGCAGTTTCTCCATTTAACAGCCTCTTTCAAGATCTTCTTTCCAGCCCTTCAGTTGACAGAAAAAGCTAAAAGCAGCCTGATCCAGTACACTAGGAATTTGGTTCTGGTACTGGGTCTGACACCATGTTACTGTCTGACCTTCTTCTCCATGGGAATCCATTTCCCTCTGTTAGCTCTGTCATCCCTTACTCTTGTTAGACTAAATTCTTCTAGAGAAAGACTGCTTCCCATTAACATGAACTCTTTTACTTAGCTTAGTAGAAGCCTGACATAAAACCAAGAGTTTTAATGCTTAAATGATGTAACTGCCTACCTAGGGGAATTCAAAGAATCCAGCTACTGATGATACACTCAAAAATGATCCTCAGGCTGGAACTTCTCTAAGTTTTGGAGCAGTATCAAGAGCCTGGAAATAATTCCTGAAGTTTCATTTGTATGTCTTGATTTTCCAGTTCCCATAAAAATGCAGCCAGCAATAGCTGGATTTCAAGGAGGAGGCCTGTATACTGCCAAGAGAGATGATTTTGTGCAACCCTTATCATTGCGTTTACAAGAGATGCCCAGAAAAGAAAAGAAGTTAATAAGCATCTTTTAACACTCAGCAGGCTGCAGGAGAGGCTTCCTGGGCGCATGGGAAGTCTGCACTGTCTCAACCTTGAATGCACTGTCTGTTAGAAGTGAATTGCACAAGCTCAGATTTCCTCAGAAAACAGCAGTTTTTTACTGTGGGCCTGCAATAAATTGCTACAGCACAGAGAAATATTCCAGATAAGCAAAATCCTCAGAATGTAATACAGTGTGTTTGCTGTCAGGAAATGTTACAATGCTGACCCTGCCACATCTGTGAGTCAGGTTTGCATGGCAGGCAACTGGTCCCCGTGGGTGGGATTTCTTCACTCTCCAAAAGCCAAACTCCAAGATCTCCTCCAATCACCATGGGCTCACTATTTCACAAACAGTGAAAAAATTCACAAGCAATTTCACCCCAATTTCTTCTTCCCTTTGACTTAATGCAAAAGATAAAAGTTGTCTAGGTCAAACACACATTTATGTACCCTTTATCCTAGACCCAGAGATGGCTTGCTCACATAACCCAGCATTAAACCTTGAAGCTGGAATCAAGATCACCATGACTCTTTCCCCAGTCTGGTGCTTGTGTTCACACTGCTCAATTCAAATGCTTTCACAAATGGTTTACCAGTCTGAGATGCAGGTATATAAACTGAGATGCTGATCATCACACCTGCCCTCATAGTGCTTTCAAGAGTTAACTTTGAATGGGAAATAAATAATACTAATGTATAAAAATGAACAAACAAACACAAACAAAAGACTCAGTTACCTTCATTTGACTCCTTCTTGAACAGCTGCACTGCAATTCAATGACCACAGCTCGAGAAAAATAATAAATTTTTAGGCAGATCCTTGATTTTCAATTACCTTTTAGCAGGGCAGTACCAAGGCAGAGAGTGAACAAGGTAACAAGGTGACAAAGTGGTTAGATAACAAGTCAAGCTGAATCTGAAGATTAAACATTGAACATGCTTTTCGGTAATGATGTCTTTTTTATGACAAGACCTGCAACACATTTTGGTAATAAAATATCATCGTCTTTTTTTACTAGTAAGTCTTGTTTTTTAAGCATTCGGCAGAAGATTGAAACATGCTGTGAATTTCAGACACTCAAAAAATATATCCCAGAAAATCCTAGGATATACATCTGCTTGCCATCACTGTTTGTACTGACAAAATTTGGGCTGGCATCTAAATCCAGGTACATCTTAAAGTCTTTCTTATGTCGGATTTCTGAACCATGTGCCCAGCACAGAAGATAACAAAAATCATCAAAGAGACACTAATTTTGCAACCAGGAGCAATAAATCTCATTGTCCTGTAGAATTTCTTTTCTCCTTTGGTCAACACAATAAACTTTCCTTCCAGTTTGATGACAAGGGTTCTGATCCAAGTAGAAGATCCACTAGAAAATTTTTGGGAAATGAAATTTTAGAAACATGAAAGTAATTTTGGATCAATAAGACACACAGGAGCAACACTTAGAAGAAATAGTAGTCAGATCAACAAACAAGATTGATTCTGGGTTGAACATGGGCATGCTAACAAACAGAAAAGGTCTCATGTTTTGAAGGATTAGGTAAGTGGCATGATTTACCTACAAACATGAGAAAATAAACATGTAATTCACCAAGCCTCTGTCCTTCCCCCAAAAAGTACCCTTCTCGTCAAATATTGACTGAAAAAACACTCCTTGTACTTTTCTACTCCAACTGAACTTTCTAGTCCCATTTCAGTTGTTTCTTATAACCATTACTCAGTTTGCTCCCCACCAGTGAGGAGGCTTGGGGTTCACAAGGAGTTGGGAGGGGACACAGCCAGGGCAGGTAACCCCAGCTGACCAGAGGTATATGCCAAGGGATACAATATGGCATCATGCTCAGCGTATAAAGCTGAGTGTCAAACAAGGAAGGGGGAAGGACTTGAAGTGAAGGTGTTTGCCTTCCTAAGTCACCATTACACATGATGGAGCCCTGCTATCCTGGGGATGGCTGAACACCTGCCTGCCCATGGGAAACAGAGAATTTATTCCTTGCTTTGCTTTGTTTTACTTTGCTTGCATGTGCAGCTTCTGCTTTGCCTGTTAAACTGTCTAAATCTCCAATCCACAAGTTTTCTCACTTTCACCCTCTCAATTCTATCCCCTATCCCTCTGCAGGGGCAGTGAGTAAGTGGCTGTGTGGTGCTCAGCTGAAAACCGAGGTTAAACCACGACAGGGGAGGAAGCACCAGAAACTGCTCAAGACCAAATTCTCAGCTATGTATGCTCACAATGACCCTGCAAAGCACTTAAGCACCTGCTCAACTCAGTGCACAGGTATGTCTTCATCTGAACATCTAGGACAGGTATGCCAGGTATGCAACATCTTACAGGGCAAAGCCCTTCACACAGCAGTTCTCAAATGCTTCCCTGTTATAATTCAGTTTCTGACATTCTCATGACTCTAAATATTCATCCAAACAGTTTAGTATCTGTTGAGTCAGGACGCCACTTGTAACCCACTTGGGGCATGACCTCTAGTCTCAGAAGAACTGTCCTAAAGCCCTGCGAGCACACACCAAGTTTCTGTGGTGATTATATGCCAGTGTGTGACCACTACACAAGCAAGGGAAACCTCCCCTCTCTCATTACTGAGGCTGGTTTGGGCACTACTCCAGTTCTGTCTAGTCCTTTATCTTCCCATGTAGTTAGTAATCAGTTTGTTTCCACCTCACCCATATTTACTCTGGTAGCTGAACATCATCCCAATAAGGTGAGCAGCTCATTTTGTATTCCCTTTCCTAACTGGAGCCTTTAGGCATCAGATCATGTTTGTGCAAGACACAGTGGAATAACTCAAAGAATTCCAGTTCTGGTTGATTGGGGGAGTAAAGAGCATTGATATCATCTGCTGCATTTAACATGAATTGGTTGCTGTGACCCAACATTTCAGATGAGTTTTAGGTACCATCTTATACCACTGTTCACAGCATTCCCCTATATTAGAAGTATCTAGCATAGCTCCAGTTTCAGCTTATGACTCTAAGCACAATATAACAAATTAACTAACTAAAGGACCCAAGAATCAGATGTCGCATGCTAAGAGGCTAATAGCAGAAAATTAACACAAAGGAAAATGTCATCTTAAATGACTATGTAACTGTACGATAGTCCAGAAAAAGACTGCTGGAACCAATTAAATACACACTGCTACAGTAGAGAAGGATGATCAAAAATCATACATTTGTCCAGAATGAAAATTTTTACCTTGCATTCATGAAACCAGCACTTAGAAAAATAAATTTTAACACTTTCAAACACACAACATCTCCTATTTTGACCCTCGTTTTCCATGTAGAAAAGTATTTTCTTAAAAATCCAACACTGTCTGATTCATTAGCTTAAGCGACTAGACTACAAGCTGGGCTGTCCTTGAGGCTCCATCTATGCTCTGCAGTGAGACAAGACTTCTCAAAGGCAACCCAATCTCATCCTAAGCAAAGTAGGTTTTGTCACCTGATTTTTTTTTCTTTCCCTTTAATTGAATGTTGCCTTGTTCTTTTATAGCTTGAGAGGATAAATACAAACACCACCACCCCCCTCTTCAACTTTCTCTCTCCCATTCATTTATTTGTATAACTCTTAGTCATCTACTCTCTAACAAAGTAGTCCTATTCTTTTCAGTTTCTTCCTGAGGGAAGTCTGTCCATGCTTAATTATTTCTGTTGCCTGTTCTCAACCCCGCTGTGTTTCTGCTGTCTCCTTTGTCAGGGCGAACTCCAGTTGGTAGTCCTGATTGTAGGGCTGACAATTCACACTAACAATTCACACTGCTGACTAGTTGTGCAAGACATTCAAGTTAGGGGAAGAGAAACTCCACATATCTTGCGTAACTAACCAAAACCATGTAAATTACTACTGAATATGCAACCAGGACTGCTCTGCTTCCTACAGCAAAAACAAAAAGGATGGGAACTTCTTGGTAGACTTCTGTGTGTGTCCTGCTTCAAACTCTAGAAGAGGCTGTAGGAAGAAGCTGGAGTGCTCCACAGGAAATTGAAATACAGTCTGAGACAGGGTGCCTTACTCTCTAAGCCTCCTCTTCTCCTGTTTCAGTGTTGTGGTTGTTACCTCACAGTCCCTTCTCCATCCCTGCAATCCCTGCCTGCCAGCCTGGACACCAGAGCAGCTCCTACCACTCTCAACAAAGAGCCCCAGAAAAGTCTGTTATTCTGTTACTCTGTTATTCTGCCAGACACACCTTTCTGCTTGCACATCCCTTCTCAGCCCATCCCAGTGGCATAGACATCCCACCCCGACGCCCCCCTCTCATCCCTCCTCAGATCTGCCCTTGCTCAAAGACAGAGGAGGGCTCAAACAGGCAGCATGTCCATAGGAGGAGGAGGATGCCCTCTGACAGACTTTGCCCTGGGGAGGTCAGTAATTGGGCTGACAGGGCCAGTTACCACAACTGACCATGTCCAGACCTGCTCTTCCCACATAAACAATTTCCAGTCTTTGTTCTGAAGGACACAACTAGAATATGAGCCACACTTCTCAAAAATTCTCCCTCAATGGCACCTGAAAAGGGATGAAAAGAACATGTCCAATGAAAAGCAAGAGCAGTTGAAGCCCTCAAAACTGGCTTCATTACCCCTTTTTTTCCCTTTTCTAAAAGCAGCTGTGAGTTATTGTCTGACTGGATGGCAAATGTGATGCTCTGTCATCCCGTTGAGACCAAGTGCAGGCAGAAAGCTGCTCACAAAAGATCACCAACCCATGAGTGACTTACAGGGAAGAATGTGACTGATTTTCAGCAGTCGCGGGTGTTGATTATTGGCACCTGCAGCGAGACGGCCACGGGAGGGGAAGCTTTCCCGTGAACCAGCGGCAGACTGGTATGTCCCTCTAAGCTGCTTAAATAACACAGTATTGACTCTGCCCCTTGGCTGGGCATCTTAGGTAAGAGTGAATTGTGAAATCCCAGCCCAATATTACCCTCTGACACTTGCTTTTGAAGAAGTTACCACAGAAACCTCAAAAGCAGGTTTCAGTGAGACGCACACGGGGCTTTGGTCCTGCATCAGCCTGTGCAAGAAAGAGTATTTCATTCTTCCCAAGGCCCCAGAACTCCACAGGGGTCCTTGTCCCAAAGTCAGACCTGCCTTGACCCCATGGGAACACCCATAGATGCAGTGAGACCATAAACTCCCAGAGGAGTCTCAAGCTGAGAAAAGAGCAGTTGAAAACACCAAGGAACTGCCGTGCATGTTTACAAACCCCTGTCTAGGTCTGGGTATCTAGCTGATGAATAGGGATGGCAGCAGATGGCTGCAGGGGTTCCCACCTTCACCTTTGTGCCCTGCCCCTGCTTCAAGACAGCTCAGCTGCTGGTGTGGCAGTAATTGAACCTCTGTAAATTACAGCCTAGTGTATTATGGAGAACCACAGCCACTGCCAGTTTTTCTGTTAATATTACTGGTCTGAAAACTGTGCTGGTTCAACAGCTACTTCCCAAAGAGCTGAGCCACCTCCACAGCACGAATGAACACTTCTGAGAGAGAGGTGGGGCAGACAGCCGGCAGCAGGAATCACTGATGCCATCCCCGCATAAGTCATCACTGCCTGTGAATCAAAGGACTGGATCCAAGATGGGATGTAAAATATTACACATAGCTCTAATAACTCTGGGGGTTTTTGAGCCTCATGATGTATGGCATTCCCCCGTGGCACAGACTAAATCCATGACTGCATGCTTTCTAAGAAGCTTAGGAAGTGATTGTATAAAATTAGTATTAACTAGTTTCACTATTATTAAATGGAAAATTAAAGCTTTCAACACTAAGCTATTCAAGGTGTTTGCTACGCGAATGCTCTGTAATGCCCTCATCAACAATAACCATCATTACGGTTGCTCCTTAAAAGCTGGGGAAAAATGCATAATCTCTTGTAGTGTAATCCACTTTCCTAGAGCAGGCATGAATTTAAAAATCTATTAAGAATGGTGTGTACCAAAAGCAATTTCCTGCAAGATCACAGAATGGCTTAGCCATAAATAGAGCAAACTCCATCAGTTAAGCTGCAAAGGATAATCAGACATAACCCGTCCCAGATTCATAACATAAATTTATCTGTCTGGTTGACTTTGTTTCATTTACCATACTATAGTTTGTGGTTCCAATGTACCACAATACTTCAGGAAACCAAAAACTATGAAGGATGTTTTCTTTGCACCACATTTTGGTAATCTTAAAAATCATGAGTTTTACTCTCACCTTTTCTCTTATTTGTTGAGGTCCTCAGCATTTGCAGGCTTCAGATCCATCGTGTTACCTTTAGCCGGGCAAACAAGCACAAATTCCCCCTCCTGGGCCTGCTAAGACAAACCAAAGGAAAAAGTTAATATCACTGCCAGCACTGCTACCAGAATAAGGGGCAGCAACTACTGCTGTGTCAGAGACTCAGAGTTGTCCATTTGCAAGAGGAGAAAAAGCAGGTAGAAATGCAATGACACAGCAAGCTGCCAGGCTTTTGCCAGACCAGAGAGCCTTATCTGAGTAGAGCACAATGGAGAGGGTCCCTATAGTTTCCCTATTTTGCAGATAAGAACATGGGGACCAAATTTTTTAAGGTCATCCAGTAGGTAGGGCCAGGACAGGGTTTCTCACAGCTTCTGATCTGTACACATAGTTTTCTAGAATACCAAGTTCTACATACAGCATTCAAAGTTAAGTGTTAAGGCTCAAGACATCAAGAACAAAGAACAGTTCAGATTTGCTGCTGTAATGGGTTCTTGATTGCATTCTTTGCTAGTACTCATAAGAAAGGAACAAGAGGGGAAAGGGGCAATCTAAAATCCCCCAAAAGTTTCAGATTCTTGTAAATATTTGGGTGGGAAAAAATTTGTTGGACAGCCCCATGTTCACTGAACACAGAGGCAATAAGTTCTCAAAGGCAGGGCAGTCTGCCAGGCAAGTTTTAATGGATGAAATTCTATGTTCTACAGAAAGTAACTGAATGTGAGATGTTTGAAGTGAGATACTTCTGTCTCAGTCCACATCAGAAGAACACTCCTCTGTGCTCCCAGGATTGTCAGTCTTGAGTTGTTCCTGGAGTGAAGCTCCCAAACTAGCCTTTTCTCATTAAAACAGTAATTTAAAGAAAAAAACTTAATCATACAGTTTTATCTCTTGGGTTCAGATTTCTGAAATTTCTGTGTCAGGAGGATGGAATGGCCTTGAATTTAGAGCTCCTTTGTGACAAAGAAAAAAATGCTGCACCAGTGTATGTGCAATATTCACAAGCCACCTTCTAGACAACACCCACAAGCTTTCTCCAAATGGATATTATAGGAGCCACAGCCCTTGCTCTCTTGCTGTGCAGCCAAATATACCCCAGAAAGGCAAATCTGAGAATCCTCTGAAGTGCCAACATGAGCAGAGGATGTGACATATCCCATATGTCAGCCCTTGGACACTTCTGCCTATGTTCACCTGAGTGGAAACTGAGGCATCAGGAATTCTCATTATCACCTTGGCACAGCCCTTCCCTCTCCCCCACACTCAGTGCAAAGCACTTTCCCTGAATATCCTGGCCTAGATTTTGCCATCAAATATCTTAGTGCCAACTTACTTTTGATGAAACAGGGTCTGTTCTTTCATAAAAAGAGCTTTAAATAAATCCCCTATGTGAATACTCAGGGTACAACAAGCAGAAAAAATCGGATTTTCAGGAGCCCTCACTGTTGTTTTTCATTAAAATTAGAAGCAAATGCTCCCATTACACTTGAGGAGAACACTGCAACCAGTGCTAAGCTATTTTAAAATATCCTGTCTGTATTGACTAAAACCTACAGTCTTACTCCAAACAAAAATTAGTTCCGTGCAAGAGGCTTAAAGGAACTAGACTATGAAAAATCCATAAATTAGCTCATAGGCTAATCATCTATTCAAAGTCCTTCTTATTTGTTTCCTTGGAAATGTAAATGCGGCCAGAAAAAAAAAAGTCCTCAAGCTCATGAAAGTGCTCTCTCTATAACTACATGAAAAACATCTGAGGATTTAAGCAAATGATGAGTGCTCAGCAATAACCTCTGCAAAGTGTGCCCTGTATACTAATGTCCTAGGTTGTGATAGTCAGAGAAATAATAAAATTTTACTGACTAAGATTTGCTCATTCAAGTGGTGCCTGCTTGAAGCTAATTCTCTGCATGGAGGTCAAATTCAAGACACTATAAAACTAATTACCAGATAGTCCTGCAGTTGGTTGGAAACCCTGCCAATGTTTCTAAAAAAATGTGGTTGGTGCCTTTCTCTTGGTTTTCATAGATTTCTCTTTTTCCTGTTCAGGTTGTAAATGAAGAGGATTTGGAGGAATGGAGCTTTAGGCTGCCAAATGTAATCCAGCATAAAGCCCTGCTCCCACAAGGAGATACCTTGTAAGTGGTCAGAGGCTGCTGTGAAACAAGTTGGTGGGAACATTTGGAGGAAATTTCTTAGGAGATCATTGTCTCACAGGATTTTGAAAGGTCAGAGTATGATGGATTCCCCCACAACAGACACCACTGAGATAAATGCATTCTGGTTTAAATCTGTATTTCCCTTCATATTTCCACATTTTACAGAATTTAGACTATAACATCTAATCTCAGGAACACTGGCACAGAAGCTTTCTATTTTTGTTTGGATTATCCTACATGAGAGGTAGAAATTGAGCCCATTTTAAAAAAAGCAACACACCTGTTATTTGCTAACCAGTTATATTCTCAGGTTCCCTCACTGTTAAATAACCCATTGATTTTACTGAAATATGAGTTCTTTCCACTCAATAAGCAAAGTACAATGTTTTAAATATATATAATTTTTAATATTTTCAGTCCTCTCTAGTGTAAAAACAAATCTGCAGTTCCCATTCCTCCATTCCACCAAGACTGAGCTATTCCTAAAGAAGCCTTCTTCTCTACAAGCATTTGTAAGTGGCTACCTCCTAACATCCCTAACCAAAACCTGACGTGAGAATTGGGCCACCCTACCACTCTACCCAACATTATATCAAGACACCCTGAAATGGCTTCTTCAGCATATTTATCCTTTTACTTACCTCTTTGGTCAGACAAGAGATAGCATGACTGCCCGCTTAGACAGTCCTAACTATATCTTCCCAGAAAGTCCAGCAGCAGTGAAAATGTCCAAGCTTCCCTCAAGCAACTGAGGCTCCCAAGTCTCCTGAGCATGAAAAGGGCAAAACACCATACTAGAAAGCACCATGTCACTTGATTTCCAAAGGGTTATTTATTGCCCACATCACAGAAGCATTTTCACAGTGCATTCCCCAGAGAAATTCCCTCTTTAGGACTTCTGATGCCTTTGCGCAGCCAACTCAGAGATCCTTGTGGATAATAAAACAAAACTACAGTGTAGCTCCTACCCATGAGTGGCTCTGCAAGAGTAAAGCTAACCTCCCTAGGCACCTTTGCCATCTCTCAAGAGGCTTTTAGGAATGTGAAGTCGCATGTACTTTTCTATTTCATGGGAAAAGAATAACAAGACATCTAATAGTACTGTGCATGCTTACAAAGAACATAAATTTAAACTGCATCAGGAATTTTCCCCCCTCTTATTCCAGTCCTTTCCACTAAAGAGTTGGCTTGAGGAAACTTGGTCATCGCCAGGGCACTTGCACTCTTAATTGGCTTCGCTGAGGGTGGATCCTGGCCAGATGAGCTCCTCCAGCCCCAAGACAGCAGCAGGCACCAGCCCCCCGGCCCACCGCCTCCAGCGCCGGGGCTCCCGCTGCGGCGGCGCCAGCTCTGCGCTGCCACCATGTGTCAGAGCCCGCTCCGCGCTCACACCCATCCCGGCAGTGCCCACCCCCAAACCGGGACGGTTCTGGAAACCTCTGCGTCCTTCCAGTCGGGGCCCTGACCGCTGGTTGTGGAGGATTCTCCCTGGCATGACGAGCACCCCTCCCCATCTTTCAGGGACCACACGCAGCAGCAGAGTGAAGAATGTCCCACCCTGAGACAGCTCCTAACCCACTAACTGTGACAGTCGTGTGGGAGATGTAGCTCAGACCTCCTCTGGTAGAGAGATGGAGGTTGTATGTCCCACACCACAGGAATATCTGGGTGAAACTTTTAGAGGGAAGTTCTGATTTCATATGTGTGTTCTGGGATGTCTTCTGACTCGGGTTGTAAGTGACAAATAGGAACAGGAAGAATCGTGGATCGTGGAGGGGTGTAGGCACTCCTTTACTCAAAGCAAAGCAGCAGAAACAGAAACAAAGCAGACATGCCTAGAAGCTGAGATGTCAGGGACTGCCAGAACTTTGTTGGTAAAAGCCTGGTGCCTGGTAGCTTTATATACCTCCTAATTTGTAGTAGATTAGTTTGTTTAATGTCCGGGCTTGCTCTTCTCAAGGGCTGAGATTTCAGTGCTGAAGTTGTTCTATGAATTCATCTTGACTATAATTAAATGGCTGGCATACTAAGAGCACCATAACAACATCTGGGAGAGTCACGTTCCAGTCCCTGCTCCAAATAGTTGTGTTGTTTTTTTTTTTTAATGTAAAACAGAAGCCCACCATCCAGAGGCATTCATAATGATTCCCAAAGTCCCAGCTGACATGGAGTTGCATGCATATCCCAGTGCTCCACCACCAGCCAAAAGCAGATCTGAGCCCTGGTTTCCCACGTCAGAAGTGCTTCCCAGCATTCTCACCCTCTCAGACATCAGCAGATTTTTTTCATATGCTGTTTTCTGAATCAGACTGGACCATCACAGACAGACAGGTAGAAGAATACCTACCTTGTGAATCACATTAATGGAGAAGCCCACCATGGACTGCTTTCTTCACAGAGTAATCCAGAAATGCAAACATAGAAGTAATGAAGCAACAGAGACATTCCTGGGAGGAATGGTAGTCCTCAGATACAAAAAATGAGAGAGATGTTTTGAGAGCTTAAGTTGAAAATTAGCCATTTAAATGTGCCTTTCAAGCTTATCTCCATGCTTCTAGATCATGAGGATCTTCCGTATACTTCTACCTACAGTAGCTCAGCACCTTTCTACACTACCTGTATTTGTTTAGTAGAAGAAAAACTGATGCTGTTGTCTCCATACATAACCCTTGCAAGGAATGAGGCTGAGTAGAAATGAGGTCATTAAAAACTGGCAAATAAGCTATTATATCCATTAAACGTGTGGATATAAATGTGTGTAGTCAGGCAGGACAATTAGGTTCAAGGCATCATTATATCCTATACTTCAGATACAAATATAATGCGGGATCCTGTGTGGAAAAGATAACAAGATAAAATGGAAAGTGGGTATTGGGTCAAGAGGTACTGTTCCCTAGCATATTATACAATTACCCTTTTTCCTGGGGCACTATAATTAACATCCCAATCTTGCACACAGTTAAACACAGGGAGAATACTTTGTGCTATACTTCTTGGGGGACTTAAAGGCATTTTTTCATAAGCATTAGATTTTAACCTGTGCTTCCTGTCAAAATCCAGTGTATTTGGAGCAAAAACACTGGGATAAGCAGAGTGTTCAGAAATGCTCAACAACAAATTCAGAGCTCTTAATGCCCTTCTATTTTTCATAATGGGTAGAGGAGAGGAGGGAGAAGTAGCAAAACTACATTGTCATAATCCCTTTTTGATTTTTCCTCAGCTCCTAGAGATACAAACTTAAGAGAAGGGCAGACCAACAAGAGAGAATGTGACATCTGGGTGAAAAGTTTCTTGCACTGTAGGATGGTAAGGAGCAGGCTAAGTTTTGAAAGCAGACTCTTTGACACAGGGTCTTGCATTTCATCTTGCTGTCATTCTGTTACCACACCACATCACACTTGTGACATAACCAACAAACTCTGTTGTAACCTGCCTTAGCATGTGTCATGGGAAGGCAGCCTGCTGCTTGGTGTTTGTAAGGACACTTCAGGAAAAAGGCAATCCTGCTACTTCCTCACATTCTGAAGTGTACCAGAAGGGAAGCCAAACATAAAGAGCTGCTGACCTCCTGCCCATCCACAATCAGCTCCAAGCAATCATCACTTGTCCCCCAGAACATTTCAGAAATTCCACAGTATACAGCAATATTATGCCGTTGAAATGGAGTAACGTCCCATGAAGAAAGAGGCTGCCTGTTGAAATGTACTATTTCATATTTAAGTAGGAGGTGGTATGATAGAGCACACCACAGCAGTCCTGGCAGTGCTCATCAGGGAGCACAAATAACTTTTTAGCACTGACTCAAGGCATTTAAATATTGTCTTCCAGAGAAGTTTGCTCCACTAATTTTCTTCACACCTTGCCTTCTTCACAGCAGTGCTATCAGTTGGGAAATGAAACCAAGTAACTACTCAGAACCTGAGAACTTTATCCTTTCCTTTTTGCTACCCCAGAAATCACCAGTTGCCTCACTTTGTGGATGCCCCCACGGATGACATTTAAACCAGCAGTCTCCTGATTTATCTTGTCCCCGGGGGATTTCCAACCTGTGTGGACTGTGTTTGTGGATAATGAAATACATTGTCATACCTCAAATTAAACACATTAAACTAAATTACTGCCTCTCATGCTCTTTCTCCCTTTGTGAACTTCTAAATATGTATCATTGTTCCTGACATCATCAATACTACAGACTCACCTTTAAATTCAGAAAAATAAATTCTGTCCCACAGCTCAATAAGCTTCTTTTTATATTCACCAAGCAGGTCTTTCACCTCTAGGTGCCAGCTCAGCGAAATGGTGAGACATTCCCTTCCACCTTAGCAAAAGAGTAGATTTCATCCATCAAGAAAATTTTGCTTCTCCAGTAAGCAGAATTTAATTGCGAGCCATGTAGGCAAAGAGTCAAATTATTTCTCTTCTCAGCACCCTCCAAAATAGTTTTTTTTGGCAACATGAGGTATTGGGAAGAAAACATCACTCTGTGCAACGTTATGTACAGACCCCTCTGGTACCCACTTATCCCACCCAAGGCATCATAGTGCACAGGTGACAGCATCTGCAACAAACTCTTTGTAGAAGAACAGAATATTCACATCTTTAAATATATATAGTTTAGGGTGAAGAACCAGAGCAAACAAGATACAGGTCACATTCTCCCACCCAACACGCACTGCAATGCTCAGAGCTCCAACTTGCAGGGCTGCACGTGTTCCCCAGTGTTTGTGGCCTTGTTCCTCTACTTCCTTGACGAATTTCCTCAGCAGATCATACAGCATGACCATGACAGAGCTGTTGGCAACCTGCCTGGGTCTCTACCTCCAGCAGCACACAGGGGCCATGCAAAGCCAACAAATCCCTGTGTGCTTTCATCAGGTGCTGAGAGTCCTTCAGTGCATCAAGACAGGAATTTCACTGCGTCCAGGAGCAGCCCAGTGACCTCAGCGTGAGTGGCATGGGGAGAAGAACAGCTCACTCCCTGTGTGTGCAGCAGTTGCTGAAGTGAGCAGCTGTGGGCACTGGGATTAATAAGAGCTGGGATGTGCAGCCATCTCGGTGAGAGAAGTAGATTACATTGCAGCATGGGTTACTGTTCACATATTTGCAGGGAGAAAGGACAGTGTTAATGTTTCCAAGGACAAATGGACGTGACCACAGTCCCAGCACTATAACCAAGCACCTTTAGGAGCCCCAGGATGCTGCAGCCATGAGCAGGTAATGAAGGAGAGAGGTGCTGTGGGCTGATGCCTGGAGGGAGTAGGACTAACAGTGTTGCTGGGCCAAAGGCCTGACGATGGTGCATGGACTCTGCAGTCAACATCCTTCTGAGCTTTGAGGCTATATGGGCCAGCCAGAGCCCTCATCAGATGCTGCTGCCACCATGGCCACAGACGTGAGAAAAGGCTGGGATGGTGGCTGGCACTTGGCCCACAGACTTGACAGAGCCCTGTGCCGGTGGCACGTGTGGGATGCTGACACAGCCGCTGCAGCCAAGCAGCTGTCTGCCCTCAGGAGCAGGACTGGGACCAGCATCTGCAGAAAACAAAATCTCCAGCTGCTGGCAGGAGGCCCGCCCTCCTCGTGCTGCAATCTCACTGGGTCCCCTCACAGAAAATGGCTGAGTGCCTTGGCCAGCACCCAGGTGGGACAGCAAAGGGTGAGTGCAGGTGACTCAGGCCGTGCCGGACACCTCTCTCGCACCAGCAGTGCCCGCCCCTTGCTGCAGCTGCGCCCACTCACCCCAGCCATGGGCACCACTGGGCTCCTCTCCACAGGGACCCCATGACTGCATTTTTAAGGTTCTAATGCCAGTAAACCATCCTGGCTCTAACATAAAACCCTCTCAGCTGTTACAGGACCTTCTCAGTGCCACAGACTCTCACCTACCCCAGAAGTGTCAGGTTTCATGCAGCCCGTCTCAGCCTTACTTTATTTCCTAGACTGTGCTTCCAATGCACTGTTTCGGTGAATGAAATGGGAGTAGATTGCTTTTAATTACACTGCTAAGTTTTATTTTCCATGGTTTTGTCCTTGTGTAGCTCCTACTGCAAATCCCCACTCTCTACAGAGTTCAGGCTGTTATAATTAGTCTCGGGTAAGATAAAATAAAGGGCAGCTAGCTAGCTAACTTATTAGGGATCCAAGAAGGAATGCACCCTGAATGTTGAGGCACATGACAGTTAAGGTCTATTGTTTCTCATATCTTCACCATCTTTCATATTTTGAGGATTCCTTAGAGCAACAATTGCATCAAACTTGTTCACTGAGAATTTGAGATGCTCATTTCCAAAAGCACTGAAACAACATTCATGTTTTTCCATCCTATTTCTCAGCAGCCTTTATATACCAATTACCCAGCTTTCAGGGGCAGCACGGCATAGAGGAGTGGATTGCAGAGAAGTTTTACAACCTTCATTTCCAAGGAAATTAAAAATCCTGGGGTTTCTTCAAAATCACAGAAATTAAAATGATTTAAGAAAACATGTAGATGATTGAAGGGGAGGAGAAGTCTCACAGCTCGAGAAATTTTATTGAATCAGACACTACATCAATACATATCAATGCTCAGAGAGTCCCAGATTTCCAGCCATCTAACTCACAAGCCCATGTTTTGTTCACTGCATGTCCACTGCTTTGAGACTAGTACAGTTACGTACTATAGTAAACAGACATGTGCACTTCTATTGTATTGCTGTTATCATATTTCTATCTCATACATAGATTTAAATATTTTCTGGTCCCTGTGGGTATGCTTGTTCTTCTTAAAAGCAGAATATTTTAAAACATTGCCGTACAGTGTTTTTACAAATAGAAGCATTATTAGTAATAGAATATCCTGCTCCAATTTACATTCAAGCGATTTTTGCTTCTGGCTGAAAAAGCATGCTTGCAGTGACTTCACAACCTCTTAAACTCTAACTACAACTATACATCCTCTGTAAAAAGATAAAAACAGTTTGTCATGATTCACGGGTAACTCTCTCTCTTAATCCTAATAATAGGGTTAGGAGAAGCAATTTGCAACCTATTTTAACTTTTAGATTTAAGAATCTTCAAAGTGTGTCCTTCTGCTGCTCTTCAGCATAAATGCAAATGGATAGTGAAAGAGGAGCAGCACACCTGGCCATCCAGAGCCAGAAGTGCCAGATGAAAACAGAGCAGCAGCAAACTGTAAATATGCATCTCACTGGAAACAGGTTCTCAATCTGCAGTGTTCTGAGCATACACCCTTATGCTTCACAAATGCCTGGAGGAGGACAGCAAAGCTATAAAACTAACTCTAAGTAATCTCATCTTCCAAGCTATGGTCTGGCAATCATATAAATGGCTCAAGAATGACATTCCTTTGTCCCATGCCACTGAGTCACTGATTCCCACATCTTAGCTGGGGAATGGAGACATTCTGACCTGGTGTTTTATGGTTCTCTGACCCCATTAATGCCTGCACAACCCTTACAGTACTAGAGAAGGGACCAAGCATAGCCTTTGCATGACAGTGAGTCTCTCACCCGTCCCTGTACCTGTGTGTCCCAGCTAATGTCGTTTCTGCTTCCCAGTCCCCATCATTTACCAGCCTCATGCCTGCTTCTTGCTGCATGAGCGAGACTCCATGGCTGGAGTCCATCTCCGTAATGCACCGCAGTCATCAAATTGCCGTGATGCATCCTGTCAGTGCAGACAGCATGGAGACTACAGCACAGTCAGTAAGGGTAATGTAATGCGGCCACGGGGCCAAGAGGCACAAGAGAAGCCAGGACTGGAAGCACAGGAAGCCTTCTCCATGAGGCATTAGAGATACTCATGCAGCTACACTGATTAATGCTGCCTCTCCCAAAATAAAATATGCCATCTCAAGGTCAGCACATGAATGAAGAAGCACATCAGGCTAAAACTCCCAGCTTGCTCATATTGAAAGAAGGAAATAAGGAGCTCAGAGCAGAGGAAAGCAAGCAGTAATAGCCATAAAGACTTTAGAAAAACTTTATAGGGATTACTGCCTGCCATATAGTAAAGAGGGTAGCTATTTCTCTCCCTTTTCCTCTTTTAATTCTCTCTAAAGAAACAGCCTAGGCTGATGATTCTGCAGATGGGCACTGAATAATGAACCACTCTCAGTTCAAGAAGTAGTTCCCATTACAGTTGGCAAGGCATGCAGATGGAAGAAAGTTCAAAAGCCTCCACAGGAAAATTGGACAAACAGTACCTGGTGTACAGAAGTTGCCTCCAATAGGGACCTCTAAGGATTTTAGCTGACCTTGAAGGCAAGTGGAAGATGCTTAAATAATGCACAGGTGAGGAAGGAAGAGAGCAATACAGCACGTGGGGATTTGAACAGGTTTTTGCCTCTAGACTCCTGGCAGGGATATTTTTAATGCTCTGTGGGGGTGAGGTTATTTCAGGAAGTCCAAGGAGGCTACAGGAATCGGTAATTGCTCGCAGGAGATTTGCTTCAATGAATGCTGTGGTTTCATTACACCTCTGTAGAATCAGGCCCCATCATGTTTGTGAGTGACACCAGCTCACGGCGCTGTCTAAAGGCAGTGGTTAGTATTAGCATCCATGCACCATGGATGTACAAGCTTTAACCACCCAGGTCCAGCCTTTGGGAAGAAACAGCCTGTGTTTAGCTGTGTACATTTGCAATGATTCATGAGATTGTCTGCAATCGTTGTAAAAATAGTACTTACGCAACTAAGGAGCTACTACTGAAATCCTGACATTATTGGGTCTTCCCCTCTTAGTCATACTCATTTCAATTAATTTCCATGCTGCCAAGAGAACTTCATGCAGAAAAGGCATAAACCTGAAAGAGGAACTGGGGGAGTTAGGAAATGCAGCAAAAGGGGATGATCATTTCTTTGCAATTGTGATGAGGAAAGATTGCAGCTGTTACTCCCCTGTAGAAGTGANTTTTTTTTTTTGCCAAGCTGATGTTTTTCTTTGCTTTTAAGCTGAGCTGCTAAGGCAAAGCTAGGAGGTACAAAGGAACCTGTGTTTTTCCACCCATTTTTTTCCATTCAGCACCTACTAGTGCTGTCCAGTCTGTTCTCCATTTCCACCTGGGCCCACCTCTGCACTTTTTTCTGCATTCACAACAGTGTGTCAGCTCAGCAGTACTCTGGTGTGGATCACTTGAAGGATGGCTCAGAGTACACATAAACACATTAGGTTTAGCCCAGTCACACGTAAGGAACCTGCCAGACCTCATCCACAGAGTGGTCCACACCTGGGGCTCTCTTCCCCCGACCTTGGAGATTTTCTCAGCCCAGACCTTATGTGTCCACCACAAAACCGCAAACCGACAGAGAAGAGAGAAGGGCTCCTTATAGTGTTCACCAGCTACTCTTAAAAATCTTTCAAAGTAGAACCTGCGGGGCCTGATGATGAGCCCCTTTCCTGTAATGGCAAAATAACTACAGCTGCTGATAGATCCTTTAAACTCATGGGTATTTGGTGCAGGAGCAGCTTCCTACTGTGAAGAGCACACAGGGTAGCCTACAGGCCTGGGCCATCAGGACAAGGGCACCTTTGGTACAAGAACTCTGTGAATTCCTGTTCCCTCCCATATTAAGTGAAGCCTGTGCTGTTACGTATGCACAGAATTACACTGGTGTGAAAGTTCAGCCTCAGCACTGCAGATTGGACTGGATTTGTTCCTGGCTTCTTTTACATGACATCTGAAATCCAGCTGAAAATTATAGAGCTCTGTGCATTTGGCCTGATGGAAAAGGCTTTTGGACAGTACTCTCTCAAAATGCCCATTGGCCGACTCTGGGGTAGAATATCATTTGTGTGTGAAGGAGGCCTAGATCAAGGCCTTCAGAAAGTTCTTGCTAGAAAATTTCTCATGGACAGTGAAGGAAACCCAAATGACAAACTGCTTTATGGAAATCAAGTCTGAGGGGGTACTGCTCAACTCCACAATCCAAGCAAGGCAGGTGTGCAAAACAGAATTGAAAAAGAAGCAGATATTCCTGGGCCAACTCATACAATAAAATGTGGTTCATAAGCCAAATTTGGGTCCCTTATTACAGTAGGCAACAATAATTTAATATCTGCTTGAGTGTCACTGTAGTACTACTGAGGCTTCCAGATTATTTCTTCCCTTTCTCACCCTGGGATTTCTCCTAATTCTTCATCTTGGCATAGAAATGAGATTTCAGAACTCGAGGTGCCCAACACAAGCAAAAGGAGTATCAGCCTCATAATAGGTTAGATAAAACTTATACCTCACTGAGCCAAAAGTTCACTCTTCAGGGCTACATGGTAGAGGATGCAAAGAGAGGTGAGGGTTTTAGGAAAACTAGAGCATAGCAATCTAGCACATATACACAAGACACTGGAAGATCCTTTAGCTGTAACCTGAGGTCTCCAACCTGTTACATCTGCAGGTGTTATGAAAAGGAGCATTTAAACAGAGAGATACAGTCAGGACAGAACTCTGACTTGAAATGCAAACACTGAAAGATTCTTAGGGCCATCACATCAGGCTGGGTAGCTTTTACATGAGCAGAGTTTCAAAACAATTTACAAGATTAGATCACAGCCTCTCAGAATGCTTGATCAGACAGCAGCGTAAGAAGCATAGCCCGTGGATCTCAGGAACCTGCTCAAACAATGAGCAACACCAGAGATGTGAAAGGGGTAGATAGGACAAGGGGGGAATAAAAGCTCTTCTCTAGTGTTTCATGTCCTTTCTAGCAGTGTGATGCTAGTTAAGGATATTGGTGTAATCTAGCTCCAAAATGCATATTTCCAAAATGCTCTCTACAAAGACAAGAGACGAAGTAGGTCAATGTTCTTGTTACTCATCGCTCTCCTGATACTGAGACAGAGAAATGTCCTTCAGACAGATGTCCCCTGTACCCGTTCCATCTGGTCTCTAATGCAAACAGAGGTGGTGATTTGCATATAGACAGCTTTCTACTGGAAAATTGCTCTTTATTCTAGAGCAGAGAGCAGCCTTCCATTGGTAATTAATGATCCGTGTTATGTAGTCAGCCAGCACTCAACACAGTGGTGCCACACACACCATTCAGATGTGGCACAGCCATTCAAAGGTCATGTTTTCTGTCCCACAGCTGGACTTCTGCAAGCAAGGCCCCTCATTAAAAAAAAAAAAAAAAAAGTCTCAAGATTGCAGAAGAAAAAGAGAAGACCATGAAGACGAACAGGAAGGGTGACAGGGAACAATACAGATTAAGAAACATCTGGACAGTTTACTGTGAAAATATTCTCACATATGAGACAAAGTAACAAAAAGGATAACTCATTTGTGCTCCACCTGATTCTCAGTGTAACAGCCTGACTGAGCTCTCTCTTGTCCAGAGTACAATCATGAACACCTAGTTCATGGCAATCAAAAAGCCAAAAGTATCCAGAAATAATCAAAATCTGAAGTAGCAGAAGAAAGTACTGGACTTTTTCTGCACATAGGTAAGCTTGGGTAAGTAGCAGACATTCACTGAAACATCCATTGCCCCACAAATAGGGGACTTATCTGAATGCCAAGTACTGCCTTTCCAGTCTGCTCCCAAGAAGGGTTCCAGCTGATTCAACACTCAGAAGCAAGCATGTGGTTTGGGTCCTCGTTGCATGAGCGTCTTGTTTCAAAACTCGTTGTGAGAAAGCTTTCTCCTGAAATCCATCTTCATATGCCCTTTCTCTAACAGTCTGCCATCCTCCCATGCTGCATATTTTCCTTTGGTCAGAGGAACCAAAAAATTTTGTTTGCGCACCAACCATATTAGCTTTCCTTTAAAGCTGCAGTTATCACTCTCACCAAGCAGCTCAGGCATGGGGAGCTCAGGGCAGTGGGAAAGAGAGCTGAGGTGTTCCTGGCACAGCAGTGAGCAGTACCACTGGGAACCACAGAGTACTGGAGAGCCCTAATGAATACATTGGCACCAGTATCAACCATTGTCTCTCTGATTACAAAATGGCTGTGTTGAAATGACTGCCAGGCCCTGCTAGAACACCAAGCTCTTATATACCACTTGTCAGCCATCATTTTCAAAGTGCTTTCAGAGGGTGGGAAATGATTTATGTAAGGTCACTGAATAGAAGCAAAATTAAACCCCTCTGTGTCTGAGTCATCTGCCAGCATCCTAACCACTGAGATACTCCAGGAGATCCTGGATTCTTTGTCATGTTAGCCATCTACAGCACAGGAGACAGCAACAGCAACAGCTACAGCTGTACAGCTGGGATATCTCCAGAGTTATCAGGACACATTTAGTGTTGCAGCTCTGAAGCACTACATGTGAGAAACAGATCTTCTTTTCATATCCAGCAAAGCAATGCAAATCACAGCATATTTTCCCTCTGAAATCTATGGGACAGAGGTGCTCAGCAAGGCCACATTAGTATCACATCTACACTTAAAGTTGTCAAAGCAGGGAACGAATAATTTGTGAAGTAGAAGAAAAACTGCGAACTCTACAGTTCCATGTGTGTAGCAGTGGGGAACAAAGCCAAACAAAACCCCCTTATGCATCCAGAAAGGAGATCCCTTTACTGAAGCAGCAGCAGCCCTTATGTACTTTAAATCTCTACCTGATATAACTGAACCAAACTGAAACTTAAGAGAAAGAAGGCACCCATAGCTTAGCCCAGCTGCAGTGCTGCTGTGCACATGCTCTACCATCCAGTCAGCTCCCTGTTCATAGGCTGCTCATGCATTCTTCCAACCTCACTTCCAGCAGTCACTCACCTGAGTCTCCAACTGCCTCTCACCCTTCAACTGACTCCCAACCGCCCAGCCTGCAGCTGGGCTTTCCCATGGGGCCTTCTGGTAACATATCTACAACTATAAACCAAACCCTATGCATGTGGTTAATGGTCTTTCTATGACCTTTCAGTTTTGCTCCTCATCTTTTATTTAAACTATTGATTTAGAGCTGTAGGGTTTTATATGAAGCATACGTCTGTATCCCTTTTCTTAAAGCATTTCAAGATTAAAGTGAGATGTTATGGTAAGGAAGTCAGAGAAAGAGACACAGTGTTTTGCTGCAAGCAGTTTTACAGAGCTAAGCAGGGATGCTGCACAGGAAGGCACAAATGAATCTGGGGAATGAGGCTGCAGTTTTGGGCTTGCCAGGTAATGTCAGGTTAGCCATTTCATCACTCAGCTTTTGGTACTTTGCTTAGCTGGGGAAATGGCTGTCTCAGCTCCCTGTACTGCGAATGGAAAGGGGTAACAATGCCAAATCACAACCTAAATTCAGAGGCAGAGCTATGGAGAACTTAGGGTAACATCTCTATCAACTATAGGAACACTCACTACTAAAGCTGGGTGGCCTGGCTTCACTCCTTTGTCCAAGGTCACCCCTCTTGAGTACCTCCATTTGTTTGACAGAAAAATTAGGAACCATAAAATAGTTCTCAAGATAGCAAAAGGTATTTTCTTAGAGGAATAGACTGAAGCACTTAATTGGACAGGATGAAAAAAAAAAGTAAACTAAACTTTCAATCAATACACACAGTATTCAGAAAGCTCTGGAAAGCTGACTTTAATCTGCAGGGTATTTGCACATCATGTCACTTAGCAGGAGCCAGAAACTCAGGCTGAGGATATAACTTTGAATATCTCCTTGGGAAGCAGCTTCATCCAGCATCCTAACACACTCAGTCCCACAGCACAGCCTCCACTGTGTCACTCCCTCAGTTTCCTGAAGCTGTAAACTCATCCCATTCAGTCTTCTGGGAACTGTTTTGCTGTTAAAAAATGTAAATAATGGTAGCTAAAGGACTAACCCGTAAAAAGCTTTGAAGTTTGCTTACAAACAAAATGCCTTCATAAACTCTCCCAATCATGTTTGTGTTAAAATATTGACTTTTCAGGGAGGTAAACATGTCTACATTGCTTATTGCATAGAAGCTCATTCCTGCTGTTTATTCACATGCCAAGGCCAGTTAGTACTGCTGCAGGATTTATAATCCCAGGCTAGAAGCTTTAGTACAGTTCCCAGCTTGTTACCCCTGAACTTAGCCAGTGGCAATACTTTCATTAACTTTGGGGAGAGCCAGGTTTTATTTGCCTGCCTGTAGTGCTTCTCTGTGCCTTACAGTGGGCTTAAAGGCTGTTGTGGTCTTTAGAAAGAATTTTTTTGCAAGCAGAGTGCTGATCTCTCCTGTGTCCTGTTGTTGGACTGTGGTGCCTCGCACAAGCCATTCTACAAAGTTCCAATCATTTGTTTTTCCAAGGTAACAATCAATTGTGGAGGATATTTGCAGCTGAGTCACTTCTAGCAAGGGCAAAAGGTAACACCTGTTTGTGCAAGTGTAAGCCATATCCCTTCTTGGGGCTGTGCCATGTGACTATGGAGGGTGATAATTTTGTCCATCCTCCTCTCCCTTATATCTTGTTCAGGTTTTATTTTTCATGTCTTACTTGCNTTTTTTTTTTTTTTTTTTAATTCTTGTGGCTACATCTCAGAGCAACAATCTCAAACACTGGACAAGTTTATATAAAGTACAACTATCGATGCACAGGAATAACCCCTCCTATCTGTCCTAGCAGAAAAGAAAATATTTTCCCAGAAACAGAAGAATAGACCAGGCTATTGTATTTCCCTGACAAAGTCACTTCCATATCCTCCAACTCACCTCACTCATTTCCAGGCTCCCAAACATCCTCCCTCTCTGCTAAGCCAGGAAAAGAAAGGCCACCAACAGCACTGAACTAAGGCCATTCCTAGGAATGGAGAAGATGGACCAAAACCAGCATTCTCAATTCAGGGCTCAGCCAGAAGACTGTTGGAGCCTGTGGTCACAACCTTTATGCAGGAATGAGGAAAAGCTCCTGCAGCTGATGAGCTTTTGCATCAGGTTGAGGCAGGGAGGGAAGAGAGCTACACAGCCACATAACTGCTGACCTCATGATGGGGGACACGTGCTTACTGTGTGGAGGCTTGGCAGAGTGGAGGCAGAGATAGATCTTCCTCAGCCAAATCCTTCCTCTTCCCACTCCTGCCCTCAACACTTCTGCAGCCCAGAGAAACAACAGGACTTAACTAAAGGTATATTGTAAGTCAGTAGTAGAGGTATGGACTTGAATCAGCCTTCTGGATACCCCTGTTCTACACACAGAAAGGTTTTCTTGTCGTGCTTTTTTCTATTTTTTTTTTATTTACCTTCTTTTTACCTTCTTTTTGCCTGTTTTCTCTTATTCATGTCCTTTACAATCCCCATCCTCACCATTTAACCAGACATGTTAACTCCCCTCACAACCCCAGCAGGAGTTTCTGATGATTCTCCTTGCCAGGTTGAGATGGAGGATTTTGGGAAAGGTGAGTCAGCTTGGCTGAACTCAGAAGTTCAATGCAATACCTGCCCAACTCTGCTGGCATTCCTGCTAGATAGCAAAATTAATTCAGAGCTAACTCCTGTACAAATGCAGTGGCAGATGTGTAGGATAGACAGATGGGCTGAAAATAAGGAGATCCATACCCCAATTCTCTATTTTTCTCAGACCACAGTCAGGAAGTAATCTGACTGCTGAATTTTCCCACATTGCAGTGTCCCCCTGCTCCATACACTGACACACCCTTATGTAGCTTAGGGCTTCATGCTTGCAAACAAGGGAAGACTGATCTGGGATGCGAAGGTCAGGGGCAGTCTTAACTGTAGTGAACATAAGATGGTGGAGTACAGGATCACAACCAGGACTTCAGGGTTTCTGCAGTTATGTCAGCAGCAAAAGGAAAACCAGGGAAAACATACACGTGGTGCTGAATGGGGTGGGAGGCCTGATGAAAATGGCATGGAATATGCCAAGGTACTTGGTGCCCATTTCACCTCACTTTTTACTGGTGAGACCTGCCATCAGGAATTGCAGGGCCCTGAGATTAAAGATAAAGTCTGGACCATGAAAGGTTTCCATTGGTGGGTGAGGACCAAGTTAGAGAATTTAAAGCAAACATGCACAAGTCCATGGAACTTGATCCCCAAGTGCTGAGGGTGCTGGCCAACATCATTGTGAGGCCACTTTCAGTTATCCTTGAAAGGTCAGGGCAAACTGGCATGTTTGTGTGGGCTGGAAAAAAAGTAAATGTCACTATTATCTTCAACAAGAGCAAGGAGGAAGAGGTGGGGAGCTACAAGTCTCACGTCTGTCACTGGAGTGGTATAAAAACAAATAATCCTGGAAATCACTTCCAAACATACGAAGAACAAGAAGATGATTAGATGTATTCAGCATGGATTTATGAAGGGGAAATTGTGCTTAAACCATACAGACTTCTGTGATGAGATACCTGGCTTGGTGAGTGAAGGGACAATAATGGATGTTGTTCATCTTGACTTTGGCAAGACTCTTGATACAGTTTCCTATGAAGTCCTCATAGGTGAACTGATGAAGTACAGATCAAACAACTGGATAGTGATATAGACTGACAGTTTTCTAAATTGCCAGATTTAGTAAGTTGTGATCACTGTCACAAACCCAGCTGGATGCCAATCACTGGTGGTGTGCCCCAGGGGTTGATACTGCCGCCAAAACTCTGAGATATTAATTGATGACCTGGATGATGAAGCATCATCAGGAGTTGTTCCTACCCCTCTGCTCAGCTCTGGTGGGACACACTTGGAGTGTTGTGTCCAGTGCTGGGTGCACACTGAAGTGAATCCAGAGAAAGGTCACGAGGTTGGTTAAGGGGTTGGAGCATATGCTGTATGAGAAGAGGCTGAGAGAACTGGGGCTGTTCAGCCTGGAGAAGAGAAGGCTCAGAAGCATCTTATCCATGTGAATGAATTCCTGATGGGGGATTGTTACGAAGACAGAGCCAAACTCTTCTCAGTGGCATCCAAGGACAGTACAAGAGTAAATGCAGTAAATTCCAATAATTGAAAATAAAAAAATTGTGGTCAAACACTGAAGAAAGTTGTGCAGAAACATTGTGGTGTCTAAATATGGGGAGATATTCAAAACCTGACTGGACATGGCTCTGAGCTGTTTCTAGTTGTCCCCACTTTGAGCAGAGGGTTGGGCTAAGCCATCTCTAGAGGCTCATTCCAGCTTCAGCCATGATGTGATGCTGTGATACTGGATTACCTTAGATATGCTGTCCCATACAACCCAAGTAAACTGAAGTAGAAAGATCTCTAAAACTGATTCTTCTTGTTTGAAAACAAGGTCCTCTAAAAGCAATAAATGGCACCTGTGTGATTCCTGTCCTGTTTTCCTAGCTTGTCCTTCAAGCTCTGCTATTGATTCTAGTGTTTCATTATCTTTATTCATTAGGTTGCTTGGCTTTTTTCCCAATGAGTGACTTGAATCTTTTCTAATGAAATTTGAGCCCCTCTTATAGAGCAGTATTCATCTAAGAAAGATTAAGTACACTTTCTGTATTTGGGGAATGCTGTTGTCCTCCCTTTCAGTCTTCTCTAAGTTGAGTACAGTTTTTTCAGTCTCAGCATGACAATACAACTCTTTCCAGATCTCTGATCATTCCTATTTCCCCCTTCTGGCCTCTCCCCGTCTGACCCAAATCTTTACTGGAGTGCCCCAGACTCAACATAATACTGAAGCCAAGGCCTCACCAGTGATAAGTGGAGCAGAAGGATGACTTCATCTGTCTCGCAAGCTGCATTCCTCTTACCAGAACCCAATACAATGTCTGCCTTTTTTGCAATCCAATGACACAGCTGATTCATGTTCAGCATGTGATCCACTATAACCCTAGAGTCTTCTCTAAAGAGAACTGCCAGCTAAACAATTGTTCCCTGTCCCAAATTGGTCTCGTTGCTCTATTTCTGCTCGGATGTGGCATTTTGCACCTGCATCACTGAGCTCTTCCTTTTTCAACCTATTTCTGCAACTTGTCACAAACATTTTAAATTCTGACCATGGCTTCTAACATACACTCAGCTTTCTCATCACTCAGCTGGTTATAGAAGAGGGTGAACCAGCACAGGCCCTTGCAAAATTCCACCAGCTACAGTTTTCTATATAGATGGTGATTAGTTTATAGTTAAACTAACAGTGTACCACACAAGCACAAGAACAAGCCAACAGTCACTATTACATAGTGATTTATTCTAGAGAGATTTGTCTGTTGTGTCAGACTACATCACAAAAAAAATTAGGATGAAAGACCCTTACCTTCTTCCCATCCCCTAAACCATTTGCCCTACTGTAAAAGGAAAGATCTGCTTTACATGACTTGCTTTTGATAAATCCATGTTGACTGCTGCCCTTCTTGGGCTTGCAAAAAAATTGGTTTAATATTTTTTCCAGAGTTTTCTAGGGTCTGGAAAAGGGACATTAGTCTGCCTCTTCCTTTCCTTTTCCTCTGTTCCCCCTTTTAAATAAATAACCAGTCAATATTGCTCAAGAATATCTACTTTGTGGAAGAGTCCAGAGGAAAAGTATTCAGGAATTCGTGTCAGAGCTTCAAGCTGGAACCTCAGGACTGGCCAGGTCTGTGAGACTTTTATTCCAGCTCCAGGTCTCTGATCCATGAGTTGGCTCTCCTGTCTGGCATAAGACAGAGGACATTGACCTACTTATGCATGAGTAAGCTTGAATAGGACTTTCAAAATTCCCACCTCTAAATGTCACTGCTTAAAGAATAATGTCTGACTAGCGGAATAGCTGCTAGTGGTAGCTTCTGTGCTGAAACCTGGATAAGCAGGTATCTTACACTTAGTACTAGAGAGTAATTGGTTTCAAAATAATAGATCTATGTCCTGGCATTTTCTTATTAATATTTTCCTTATTACTGCTCTGCTTTATGGCTTTCTTGAAATAAACCAGTACATTTTATCAGAGTTCTCATTTATCAGATATAGTCTTTAAAGTAAATGATGCATGCCCTTACAGAACATGTGCACTTCCAGGCCAGGCTGCCTCAAGCAGTCAAACCAAATCAAGCTGCTCCACTGGATCTTATCAGTTACAGAAAAGGGCAGAATCTCCCACTAAACTTTTCCCCTCTCTCACCTTTTCCCTGACTGGCAGGTTTTCTCTCCAGTTTTACACTTGATGGCTCCATATCAGGTTTTGTTTTCCAGCAGCCCAAGTCTCACTGTCCCTGTTTTCCCAGAGATAACATTTCTGTACGTCAGTATTCACTATCTATCCATGTCACATCCTTCCTTAGATTTTTGTTCCAGGCCTTTACAGTCAGAACTTGTTGCAATGAGGGGTCTTGCAAACTTAGTTAGGCAACCTGATTGTGTTTGATGGAAGTATCTTGGGTAAACAGCTCCTTATGTACAAGGCCACTTGCTCAAGAGGTTGAAAAGTTGCATTACTCATTTACACATGGGATGTTTTGAAAATAAAACCCAAAACACTGCCCTCTTATCAGATAGCATTTAACTCATTCATGTCTGCAAAGGATGATTCTGATATTCCCTTTCTATAGTTCCTTTGCTCTTACGACTGTTTATAAAAGGTGACCAAGTTTATGACTACCCCAGGGAGGTAGCTGTAATTAATCAAAGCACAATTGAGGTACTAACATCCCGCCTATCTGAAATCTCCCTCTAGTTTCAATTGAACAAGGCTTTCCTTTCCACTTCCTAATCTAAATTGTTGCTCTAGAATGTTAAATATTTGCCACAGATCGCTCCAAAGCTGGCAGTACTTCAGCAGGAGATAAAGTGACCTCTGGGAACTGTTTGCAACATTTTCAAGAGGTTCTGAAATCCTACGAGGAGGTAATAAAAAGGATCTTTACACAGAACAAGATTTTCTTCATGATTAATTAATAAGCATTATATTCATTTTGCAAACTGATAAACTGAATCAGAAAACCCTCAAACTTACCTGCATACCTAAGCTAGAGCCAACTGGAACTGAAGAACACTTCCAAAAATTTGACACTAACAATATTATGCCCAACTAAAGGGCTCAAAACCCCAACTGGAGTGTCTGCAATTACAAGTGAGGTCACGAGTCTGACAGAAACTCACTGCAATACAGGATATACCCTGGTCCCGGGATTGTGCTGAATGACCAGCACAGCAGCGATAAGTCTGAAGAGTGTCAAAGTAAAGAATGTTCAAGTAATCATGCTGATCAAGAGAGAACATGCCTAAAATTAATCAAGTTGCATTTGAAATCTTCCTTTTTATTAATCTGAATGACAATATTAATGACATGAATTAAAGGGCAGTAGGGAATGTAATAAGCTGAAAAATATGAAAAAGGTATATTTTCCTAATAGAAAAAAAAACCCTATTATGATACTCAGGAGGAAAAAAATAAGGTTTTTCTTATGGTGCTAATTAGTGCTATTGAAATAATCAGTTTAAATCACCTGCTGCTATGTTTTTAGTGCTGTGGACCAGAGATCAATAGCCCCAGCCCCAGTCCTCCATTTTTAACCATCCTGGTTCTTTTTCCCTCCTGGACTCTCAAGGATTACACTTTCTAGCTTGGCAATTTTCTCTGAAAAAGAAGTTGAGTAGCTGGTTTTCCCTACTCTCACACCTATCTGGCCATCCACAATAAGCCACAAATTTCAGAAAGTGCAATAAATATAAAACAAACAAACAAAAATAAACCAACCCAAACCACCATGGAAATAGCAAATTCAACTACTCCTATTGAATTCTGCCACTTTAAATAGACTCCTGGAGCCAGGTTTTCAAGTGTTTATCGTGCCCATTTACTGCTGCTTTTTTTTGGTGGTTTTTTTTTAAAGGCTATATATTGGATGCTGATCACCCACCCTCTTGTAAAGTCCTGGCATGTGCAATTAGACCAAGCAAAAATTGCACAATCCTAATTAGCTGTTTACACACACTTAAATAAGTGGTCACCACCAAAGGCCATGTCTATACTGGTAAAATAAATGTTCCTGGGACCATTTCTGGCCCTAAGGCCAACTGGCATGTCTGTACAGTTAAATTCCCTTCTCCATCAAGGCAGAGCAGCCATATCCAACCTGTTCATTGAGAGCTGAATAGCCTGTATGGACTCCCAATGCTTTGGAATTGTTTGGAAGCCTGCTGGTTAACACCATCCAGCATTGCACAATGGAACATTTTAACTATTCAATACCACGAGTGATTGTGTATCAGAGCCCAGGAATGTGTGCTGCTTAATATACTAATATGGACATAGTCTGAGAATCAACTATGACCTGAAAATTTCATGTTAGATGACAATTATTTTTTTATTCAGAACAAAAAGAAATGCCCCTCTGTAAAACCAGTGAAGACCATCTATGCCTCTCTATGGACTTCATTCAATTTTGGCTTGGCTGCTAGAAAATACATATATTTATAGTGCCTATTGTTAGTATTTATGTTGCAAATTTGCCAAAGAATACCAGTCAGGGACAAGGACCCTTGCATGAGCTGCAAATGCAAAAAAAAAGTGTCTACTTCAAAGGTTGCAAATTCAGGATATATTATCAACATGCATGGGACTGACTGCCTTGGCTGATGCAGATGCTGATGCAGATAGATGGCAGCTCTCACTGCCCCTGCTAATCCCAGGGTTGGACACGTGGGAAGCACGGTGTTGAAAGATTCATTTGAGCTGGCCAGGAGCCAGCTCCAGCCCAGATGTAGTCTAGACAAAATCAGGCTGTAGCTGCCAAGAGCCGGGGCTTGGGAGCTCATAGGGAGTGCTGTGTAAATACAGCCTGGCTTCTCCAACCTGGAGCTAGACAGACCCTGGCTTTGCCCTGTGGCTGTGCCAGCTGGGTCTCAGCTACCTGGGGCAGCCCCACACTGAACCCTGTGTCATGGCACAGATGTGCTCCTGCCCTGCATTGATCTCCGGCTGCAGCTCCTGGCCACTGCGGGCTGAACATGCCCATGTTAGAGCAACTGGGTCAGTGTGTGACCAGCTGCCTTCAGCCAGAGCTGGGTGCAGGCTGCCACACTCACCTGTGGGGCTCCTCCAGCTATTTCTGTCCTATGGGCAGCACCACAGGACTGCCCAGGGCACAAAGACTTGTCGCTGGTGGGGAGAGCCTGTGGCTAATGCATGTGGCTGAGGCAGAGTGACAAGTTTGCAGCTGCACAAACCTAAATTAATCTTAGTACTTGGGCATAAATGAGGTTGATTTTGCCTGATACATGCATGAATGAGAATTATATTTTCCCACAGTCATTAGATTCATTACTGAAAATTATATATTTTATAAAAGAAAAAAAGGGAAGGTATTTACTTTTTGTCATGACCTTTGAAAATTATTGATTTTTTTCTCTCTCTATGATAAACAGAAAAAACCAGCAGCAAGCAATCTGTAAAAACACCATTTGGTTGTAGCAGCAATAGAGATTCCTGCATTCAGCAGACAGCCTTGGCTGCTGCTGGCCTACTCACAGCCTCCCAAGGCACTGATTACATTCTCCATGTCAATTCATGGATTTCATTGAGCTGCTGCTCCTGAGAAACTCCTGATCTTGTAGCTCAGCTGTGGAGCCCATATCCATGTGTGCCCCTTCCTATGGCTGCAATGTTGGGAGCTGCTGTTTGCTCCAGGGCTGCTCATTCTGCAGCCTCCCCAAGAGCCTTCTGCTTCCCACTGCTTCTTCACTAGAAAAAGCCTTTTAATCTCAATTCCTCAGCTGAGTTCAGAACTGGGCATTTTGATCTCTTCCTCTACTGCAGAGGAGCTTTAGGGAGGACTGAGCCCAGGTGAGGGCTGCCAGCTCTGCCCTGCTGGCACAGCTGCATTTTGTGTTTAGGGTTTTGTAGCACTGCTGCAGCTGCTGAGTTTCTGTGCTCAGTAGCGCCGTGTGATGAACCCAGGCTTTCAGTATCTCAGAAGCACAGCTTTAGAGCTGGTTCCTTATTCCCTCTAATTCAAGTGCTTCTGAAGGAGCTCAGAGTAATTAGTATTATTTAGAAATATGTCAGGAGATGCCTTAGCATGCAGCACACTGGGGTGTCTGTGCACCAGATGGAGACAGAGAAATGCTGCTGCTCCAGGACTCTCCCATCAATCTGTGCTCTTGAAATTTGTGTTGAACTCTGCCTAGGGGAAAAGTATTAATCAGAGCCCCCACTCACTCTCACAGTGAATGATATCCATCAGGAGTAAGTACCAAGATATACATTAATATTGTTTAAATTTAGTTTCAGTTTCAGTAACGTGCCAGGGGCTGTGGTGTACTGCTTTCAGGAAAGGGCGATTCCCGTTCAAACAGGTACCTGAGAGGAGGGAGGAAAATTTGCCATCCACATGTGAAGGACAGCATGTGAGTGTTCATCAGACAGGGACAGACATGGGCTCCAAGGAGGTAAAGAGGGGCTTTATTCAACCAAGAGCTATCAGACCAATCCTTGAAAAAAGAAGCAATCAAGTAATTTCTGGGGAAATGGGTAAATACTACCACACTGTCTTAGTGGATATCCAGGGGCAGGCAGGCCTTGAAACTGTCTGGATCTACTGGGATGGATGTCCCAGGGGTCTAAGAGCCTAAGAAGAATGGCAGCCCCTCCTCCTCCTCCACATCAGAAGCAGCAGCACATGGTCACGATATCCAGGACAAATTCTGCAGCTTCATCTGAATGTAAGCAAGGGTGGTCTCCATCTCCATCCTTTAGAAACGAGTCCTGGCTATTTTTTCCCACTATACATCTGTGCTTTCTTTCTCCATCTCCTGCCACACTCGCTGGGGCTCCAGTTGGGGGTGATTTTGAGATAACTGGAAACAATAAGCCTTTCCTCATCCAAAGGTGTGGTGAGTGAACAAAGAGGGTATTGAGACACCTCAGCAAGTGCCCTGGTCCCCACACAATGCCAGCAAAGCCTCCTTGCCCAGTCACCCTCCCTCCACAGAGATGTCTCTTGTGTCCAGGGGAAGGGACTCACAGTGCTGCAGCAGCACTCCAGCCCAGGGTCCCGGGGGATCTCCCAGCCCTGCCACATCTCCTTTGCCTTTTACCGTGCTCGGGTGCCAGGGCCTCCAGAAGAGCTGACCACTGCCACTGTAAGAGATGTCTGGGGGCTGAGCCCTGCACTGGGATTTCGGGAGGCTGCACCAGCCTTTGCCAGCTGCATAGCTGGGCTTTGCTGCAGCTGTACCGCTGGAGGGGTTGGAGTTTCTGCTGATTTTCCTGGGCGATTGGCTGTAATTACAGCATGGAGAGTTACTGATGAAAACAAATGCCAGCACATATTGTTGCAGGGCTGCAGGCAGGAAGGGTTTCCCGATTGCCATCCGAGATGGTCACCTCAGCCTCAGTGTGGGCAAGCGCTGAGTTTCAGCTCCCCAGCTCTTGAGGACCCCTGCACCCAGGGGGAATTTCTATCCACATCATCACTGCCTCTGCTCCTACCACTGTCCCCAGTGGCACCAGTGACAGCCCCTGCCTCAGAGGGACTCACCTTCCTCAGGGGTGGGAAATGGCCTGTTCATCAGTGGGATAGGCACAGGAGCCCAGCTCTGAACCCTGTCTTTCCAGAGCATCCCCAGCATGACACTTATTGCCCTGTGTTTTGGTTATTAATCACAATTCTTCATGTTTTTTTTTAAAGAAAGGCCCAAGCAGGTCCAGCTGTCAGCTATTCCGGTTCTCCAGGTTGTTGATCCTCGAGGAGATGTCATAGCTGGCAGCTCCCCTATGTCAAGCATAGGCATTGCAGAGGAAATAAAATGAATCTTGCTGCTTTCCAACAGATAATTAAATATTTGCAAGCCAATTATTTTACCTCTTTTCCCACTTCTTTTTTTTTTTATTTTATATAAAGTCTGCTTCACCGTCACCTTCAAAACAGCTATTGCTTCTCTCCCTGCAATGCATCAGCCTGGCAGAGACCAGCATCTGGAAGGAGAGTGCAGACCAGCTTTGCCATAAGCATCACATCCCTGAGAGATTTCTCATTTCCTCTCCAGCCTTTCTGGGACAACCCAGGATTCTACTTGCAGCCTCACAGACAGCTCACAGAATTAAGCCAGGTATCAGCTGCTGTTGACAGGGTACTGGGAAACCTTGAGACACAAGCTCTCCTCTGCCAACTGCAGAATCGAAAAACTAATGGATACAATAAATTTTACCTTATCAAGCTTTTCCCTACAACTCTGTATAACAGTCACATCATGATATTCTGCAAGGTGACATTTCCTGTGAATAGTCAAGTTGTCAGGAAAGACAACAAAGCAAGTGAAGTGATAAATTGGGAGCAATTACGTGATGAGCACATTAGCATACAAGAACTTGTTTCTTTAATGTCCTATCAAACATTTAGTAACAGGGCGTGGAGGTGTTAAATGAAGTGCTGTTCCAGTTATTTGCTGGTGGAAGTTGATGCATGTGCTGGGAGGAGTGCAAACAGTCAGTGCTGGCCAGCGGGAGTAGATCTTTTTGGCCCTGCTGATGTCAATGCCTGCTCCTTGCATGGAAAAGATGCAACATGTGTTAGATAAGCGAGTCATCCCAGGTCAGGCCCACAGCCAGCAATTGCTGAGCTCTTTTCCAAGCTCTGCTACTGATTTGTTTGATGGCCTTTGTGGGTTTGTAAGGCCAGAAATTGGTTATTGCACACTGAAACTGCCCCTTAAGAAAGCAACTGGTTTCTTGGCAGCCGCTGCTTGTCACAGCTTCCTAAAACAGCAGCCTGTCTCTCTTACCTACTTGCTTTCCTACCTGGATAATGGAGACAATTGCTTGATGTATCCTAGTGGTTTGCAAACAGACAAGATCTTGCCAAGACAAAGGTGTAACTTCAGGATCTCTAACTCTCTGCTCTAGGATGGAGAGGTTTGAGTCACACAGACTGAAGCTACAGAAACCCTGAACTCTCTGTGGCTGACTTTGCCCCATCAAGCATCCCTGGACTGTTGCTTAGCCATTAATCCCCCACTAATAACTACTTTTTTACATCTGTTACTTGGCCAACCATTAGCTTATACCCTATTCATCCTGTGTAATGTGAATTCATTAATCAACTTGTCATGTGGTGGAGAAAGCCAAGAATATTGTGTGAACCAAATCTCTAATCTTGTCCAAAGGAAAAACAACAGGTTTCTTTGACAAGACTTACCTTCCACAAAACCCCACTGATTAGCATTGATCTTATTTTTAACCTCTACTGGTTTGTTGTTGGAGGACTGAATGAGCTTTTGGTAATTGTGTTGAGGGATACTGTCCCACTCACCAAGCTGTTGCTCCCTGGAGTGCCCCTTTTACACCTATTAAGTTCCAGAGCTACTCTGTCAGTCTCCCATGTCTTTAGAATTCCCCCTGATTTGTAAATATAAAACTTTGCCAAGCATTTTAATCTTCTCCTTTAAGATGCAAAGATAGCCAGGCCAGATGATGTAAAAAATGTTTAATTTTAGCAGAGGCTGCCTCACATCCTCCATTGTTCCAGATGGTAAATGATGTACTCATTCCATCTGCAATATCATAAGGGATGAACATCCATCTCCTTCCCAAATGCAGAATAGAAATAGACTTTTTTTTTTTTTCTAAACAGTTTGTGATTTTACCATCTGCATTTGGCAACTGATCTACACAGCCATGGGGATGAGTTTGGGAGAAGAGGCAGCATTGTTCCTGACATGATTATGTGAATGTTTTCTGCATTTCTTTCACGGTCTTGGCTGTTGATAGTCTATTAATCCTTTGGTTTCCTTTTATCAATCACTTACATTGTTTTAGCTTGTAATTTATCATCATCGTTGTTGTATTTCCTGTGGGTTTTGCCTGATTTATACATCATTTCTTCATGTTATATTACTCTTTCTACATCTGTTTTAAAACCGGCTATTTCTTACCCCACATATCTATTTTCCATCTCCATGATATCATGGTTTGTTGAACAATTGTCAACAAACAAATAGTCTTGGATATTTTCCAGTTTTCATTAACACTTTACATTTTATGTTTTTCGTTCCCAGTCAGCTATGCCAACAACAGCTTTAAATATGTGCAAACACGCACTTGCATGAACATATAAACACAGCACAACCTTGACCACTCAGACATCAGGGGACCGCAAAAAAAATGGTCACATTAGCAATAATTTGTATGAAGTGGGAACACCAAAGAACAGACTTGGCAATGTGTTATAATGACATCAAAGTGAGAGACTGCATTTAACCCGCCCTCAATATGGTGAACAGGCCTTCAGTCGTGTCATTGCTAAAAAAATTTTGTGATCTTTTTCTCCTGGATGGTGCTCTCTGCTGCTGCACAGAGGTCTCAGTGCAGTAATGTGATGCACCAGCCCATGTCTCTTAGAAGTGACAGTCTGTCAGCATGTACTTGAGTTTCTGACAATGACACACATTCTTCAGGTCTGCTGACTTCACCAAGGGCACCAGCATCACTTGGATTTTCTCCTGAAGAGTCTACAGCTAGAAATTTGACCACAAGGTCACAAGGGCTTAATTTGCCCCATGGCTACAAAGGTTTCATTGGCAGAAACCCAATCTTTGATGCAATCTCTTCCAGTCTTACTAGGCCATACTCTTGTCTACGACTTAACTGTTGTTCTACCACAAGCTTTGCCAAATCCTCCACCTCCAAGATACCATCTTCATGGACAAGCCCAGATGTCTAAGCATTAAAAGCCATTGATGAAGTGAAGATTGTCAAGCATCATAGATGCAGAGATCCTTCTCCCCACACAGAGCAGCAATAACATCCCCTTGGGTTTGGGGTTCAACTTTGTATTTCTGAATACAGAAACATATGGTTGTTTATGTTCACAGATATGTCTGTGCATACTGCATACAGAGGCTGATAATTAGTGTTCTAATCACCTTGAATGAGATAAATCTAATTTGATTATGGTCTGTGGTACAAAAACAACTGGTAATTTTTAGATTGTGTGATTAGTCCTTCCATTTCTGTTGGAAGGAGGCTCTTTTGAGCAAGCCAGTGCTCTTTTAAGTTTAAGCAACGAGCTGTCACCCTGTTTTTGAAAGCCTTCTGAAAAGTTTATGTCTTTGAGTCAGATTTTCTCATGCACTGTACTAAAAACAATGGTTTTGCTTACATTCCTTCCTGGAGAAGGAAAGCTGACTGACTGGTCACTTCACCAGTCTGGTTGAAAGGTGGGATTTCTTCTTCCAATCCTGTCACACTTTGCAAACCCTATATAAATGGTGTATCAATAATAAACAGCTCTCCTTTTGGGGGCCTCGGCTTTTCTCCTAATTATGAAGGATCTGTGTCTTTCTTCCGTGACCGGGTGCTTGCAGGGACCACAATGAGCCCCTACTTTTTTAAACTCTGGGGAACTACTGTTGGCTGTATGAAATGATCCAACTAACAGTGAATTAAAATCCTGGTGTGGTTTCCTCCTCTGAGCTGTGAAGAGGTGACTGGAGGAATGAACGCCCTGTTCCCTGGTGCAATGTGGTGGTCTTTTCAGCCATCCATCAGTCTGTCGTTTCCAGTTGTATTAAGTGGAACTTCACTCCATAAATCACATCTCATTACTTGCAGTACTAGAAGGAAGACATTTCCTGCTGGTATTGGGCACAAATGCTGTGCAGGCTTTTAGAGCTTGGCAGCTGTACAGAGCCCATCCTGGTGCAGGAGCACAGAGGTCCTGGGTTTCTGAGAGCATCAAAATGCTTTTGGCTCTGCCCCTTTAGACCTGACCTGAGTAGAATGCATGAGTCCACATGGATCTATTCAGTTGGTTCAAATCAGGAAGGTAGGACAAGCTAGCAGCAGTATGAGAGGAGTCCAGCAGACAAGCAGCTGCTCCAGCATGCCTCTGCCAGACAGACACTTGCCTCAATGCCCAGAACACCTATGTGCAGTTTGTGGTTGAGTTTCTGTGTGCTTTTCAGGTTGAACATTTGCCTGTACTAAACAACCATGTGTCAGTGTCTGCTGCATTTCCTCCTCAGTGTCCCAAACAGTCCCCTCAATAGTACAGTAAACAGTTGCTTTGTCCTTTGTCTTTATTAGTCCCCCAGGAGACAACATTGCCTTTGCTTATGACCCTGTACCCTTGCTGGCAGGGCTGTGTTCCTGCCAGAGCACGTATTAGTTCCTGAGCTCAGGGTGCTTACAGTGTGTTTTGTTATGTGCTGACACAGACACACACACACTGGCTTACCTTAATGATGTGAATCTCTCAGAGAACTGAGAGCTAAAGTCCAGGTGGTCATGGGGGTTACACATGACCCAAAATACTGTAGGATGTCTCCCTACATCGCAGAGCTGATTTCAAAGGAACAGAGAGACACTAGAGCCGGGGTGGGAAGAAAGAAAATAAAAAGGTGATTTACAGACCTAAGCAGTCTTCTGGCATTGGTGTTCCTGACCTGGCTTTCTTTTGCCAGAGAATGGTCTTTGCCTAGCTGAGCTCCCATCCTGAGAGCATGAGGGTATCTGAGCTGCTCTTGGGTCCTGCTCCAAATCCCCAGTCATGGTGACAGGGGCCCTGCACTCCGCTAGCTTCGGTTTCATCATTCCTCACATCTCCTGGCGCAGGCAGGCATGGGAAGCAATTCTTGGCAGCTGCCTCTGGAACCACATTAGTACTGTACTATAGGAGTTACTGCCACTGAGATGTCCTCATCTTCATCTGGCCCTGTCAAAGGGAACCACTGCCCTCCTTCAGGAGGGACCACAGTAGTCAGCAGCACAGCAGGTACAGAAAGGAAAGCCCAGCATTGAGAAGGGATAGACATCTGCTTCAGCTGGGAAGCCTGGCTGTCTACAAAGCAGCTTAAAAGGTTATCCTAGGTAAAAGAAGGCAAACAAAGCAAACTTGTGGGCTTGTTTCCGTGGATACTTGCCTGGAAGTGGAGGCATCCTTTAGAAGTCTTCATAGCCACAGTGCCATGGATTGTTATGAATCACTTGGGACAAATACATCCTCAGAGCAACAATGACTTTTTAGTCCATTGTAAGTAGCTCATGTGTTGAAGTTTTAGAGAATAACATTGCTTAATGTGTTTATACTTTCTGAAGGATGACGCAAGAATGTTGCTTTATAAGGTAACTAGCTCTTGTGGAAAGATCCATATGGCAGGTACAGCATTCACAGCACTATTATCCAGAGCATCCTGTTGTCATTTGCACAGTTTTTCTCTCAGGTGTTTGGACATATACTTTGTCACTGTAATTTTTTTTTTTTTTGCTCCAGCAGATACGTGCAGGGCACCCTTTTATAGCTCCTTCCAATTTTGCTTGCCGCAGGGGCAAAACATTTTTCAGAACTTCGAAAAAAAATATAGTAAGCTGCCTTATGTGTGTTTATGTAGCCTTTCATCAAAGACTATAGAAAGAGGCCATGTGGTCTTGTGGCTAGATCAAAGCTAGAAAGCTCCTGAGATCTAATCTGGGCTGAGCCAGTGACTCACTGGGTGGTTTTGGCAAGTCACATGATCTGTTTGCTCAAATTCTATCCAGCTGAAAAAGGCAGGCGAGAAATACATGCAGAATCCAACCTAAGCTTTCCAGCACAGATGTATTTACAGGAAATAACCTAAATTGATGTACCACACATGCAGGCTGGAGTTAATACTCTGTAACGAAGATACCAGGCTCCTGGCAGTACATACTGACTTTGGGCCTGTGGCTCTTTCTCTGCAACTGCAGTTCTCAAGCAATCTCAACACATGCAGGACTACCTGAACAAGAGCCTGTATATATGGGTGAATCCTTAGGATCTCGCTCTGCAGTCACACTTTTCACTCCATTTCTTAACCCACCTCCAATAGTGGATATGACACATTGTCCCCTCCGCTGGCAAAAGAGAGTGTTCAGCTCTCTTTCCAGGCTGACAAGTTGAAAGAGTTGGGGCTGTTCAGCCTGGAGAAAAGAACACACTGTGGAAACCTTGTAGCACCTACCAGTACCGAAGGGTAGAGAGCTGGAGAGGAACCTCTTGCAATAGCAAGTAATGATAGGATAAGGGGGGTAGTTTTAAACTGAAAGAGGGTATGTTTAGATTGGACAGAAGGAAGAAATCCTTTACTAGAAGGGTGGTGAGACAGTGGAACAGGTTGCCCAGAAATGTTGTGAATGTCCCATGCCCGGTAGTGTTCAAGGCCAGACTGGATGGGGCTTTGAGCCACTTGGTCTAGTGGAAGGTGTCCCTGCCCATGGTGGAAGCAGATGATATTTAAGGTCCTTTCAAACTGAAACCATTCTGTGGTTCTGTGATTCTATTATTTTATTGCCCTTTTACCAGAGCCTCTCAGGATTCAGCATGTGGTTGCACAGGTCCTTCACACATGCATACAACAGCATTTTTGCTTTGCTTGTGCCTGCAGCCTATAAAGCTGCTCTCAGGCTACCTCTGAGTGGGAAAAGTGCAACTCAGCAGCTGCCTGATCCCAATCTCCAGTTAGTATTTATCCAACAATTCCTCCTGGAGAGATTCTCCACTGGCAAATAATTTCCCTCATGTGTTTTTCCCTTACACCTGTTTTGAGGCTGAGAACATTCGGAAGGCAATCCTGATCCTAATCTATCCTGTAATCCTTTCAGCCCAGCACAGGATGGTGTGAGCAATCTGTTTGCCTGACAGTCGTAATACCTGGAGGATGATTGTGTGCCTGCGGTTACGCTGTCATGTGCAGTGGTTGAGTCACAGGCCAGGGGGTAGGAAGGGGAGTAAAAGGCTAAAAGTAAAACATTCCTACAAAAATCCAAGATTTTCACTATTACTGGAGCCCTCCCATTGTCCATTGTCCCATTTCATGCTTGAAAGCTCAATTAATGAGTACTAGGGTGCTTTTTCTTTCATTAGACTGGGTGCACCCTCAGAGTCTTGCAAGCACCTGCCTCGCCACCCCTTTTTCTCCCTTCCCCAATCTGAATGATCCAGGAGGCTGAGCTGCAGTCACCTATTAAAGCAAGGGGCAGCAGGAGCAAAGTGGCCAACAGCCTGGCATCACCCACACATCATTAAACACAACCAGCATTCCAGGCACTCCTGGCATCACCTGGAAAATCCCCACCCTCTGTTGCTCCAGTCCCAGGTTTCCCCTCCACATCCTCACTCTTCTTCCCCCTGCCAAAGCACTGGTGGGTTCTCGAGAACATCTTGTGCCAACACACACCCTAACACAATGCAACATTTCCAGTGCCAGAACATCTCATGGTGCTGGATATGGGTGTTCTCATGCCTCTTAAACCTCAATGGCCTGGTTTTACTTTCAAAAATGTCCACATTTCTCTTATTTTCACAGTTGCTTGCAAGTGAAACTGCAGCTGAAGAGCTGCAGCTGAAGAGCCCAGAGGATGTCTCATTGCTGTAAGTAAGCTTTGAAGATGTTTTTGGGAGCAAAAAGAGATTCAAACCCTAAGCCTAAATTTCAGAAGCTGTTTTGAAGTACTAAGGAGCCATCCAGATCCATCTGCAGTGAAGGGAAGGGAGTTTGAACCAAAACTAATCAAAGCTCTTATAAGGATGTAAACCCACTCCTACTTAATGCCCCACCACTGGCCATCCTGCTAATTTTATTCTAAACCCAAAAGAAATTATCCATGTGCTTGCCCCAGGGGAAATAAAAGCAGTTTTCCTTGAAAATATGCTTGGATTTTCCTGATGGGCTGTGACCAGATTTTGGTAGTGGGAGGGTAGGCTTCAGGGATGGCTGCTGTGAGAAGCTACCAGAAGTTTTTCCGATGTCAAGCAGAGCCAATGCCAGACAGCTCCAGGATGGACTCGCTGCTGGCCAAGACCAGGCCATTCAGAAATGACAGGAACACCTCTGTGATAACATATTTAAGAAAGAAAAAAGTTATTGTGCAGATGTAATTGCAGCCAGAGGTGAGCAAGGTGAGAACATATGAGAGAAACAGCCCTGCTGACACCAAGGCCAGCACAGGAGGAGGGGCAGGAGGTGTGCCAGGCACCAGAGCAGAGATTCCACTGCTGGCCATGGTGCAGCCCATGGTGAGGCAGCTGTGCCCTGCAGCCCATGGGGGACCATAGGGGAGCAGAGATCCACCTGCAGCCCATTCAGGAGACCTAAGCTGGAACAGGAGGATACCTGAAAAAGGGCTGTGACCCTGTGGGAATCCTGTGACCTGTGGGCAGAGACCTATGGACCCATGGAGAGAGGAGTCCACACTAGAGCAGCTTTCCTGGTGGGATTTGTGACCCTGTGGGGGACCCACGCTGAAGCAGCCTGTTTGTGAATTACTGCACCCAGTAGAAGAGTGACCCACATTCACATTGCAGCAGTTTGTGAAGGGCTACAGCCCATGGGAAGGACTCACACTGCAGAAGTTCATGGAGGACTGACTCCCGTGGGAGGGACCCCGCGCTGGAGCAGGGGAAGGACTCCTCTCCCTGAGTAGTGACAGAAACAACCTGTGCTGAACTGACCATAATGCCCATTCCCATCTCCCTGTGCTGCTGAGGGGGAGGAGGTAGAACATGGGATGGAGGTAGGGGTGGGGGTAAGGTGTTTTTTAAGATTTATTTTACTTCTCATTATCTTGCTCTGATTTTGTTAGTAATAAATTCAACTAATATCTCCAGTTTGAGTCTGTTTTGCCCATGATGGTATTTGGTGAGTGATCTCTCCCAGTCCTTCCATGGGCACAACAGGACTACAGTGACTCCTCAGTGCTGGGCTCATCCTTCCCATTGCAGAGCCAGAGCCAGACACCCATCCCTGCTGCCAGGTTGAATCCAGAGCCACAGGACTGCACAGTGCAGGTTTACAAGTCAGGGTCTGAAACTTGAAACAAAACGTCATCAAACTCCAGTAGCGTTGGCATCCCCTGTGCTCTACTAAATGTATTAACAAGTAGCAGCACAGTAAGTTCCAAGATGCAATGGAATAATTGAAACAATAAAATCATTAAGATTGAGATGATGCCTTTTATTGCCCATCCACAAGGTGAACAGAAAAAGAGATCTTTATATATGTATCAGCTCCTCAAAAGAGATTCCTGAAAACAGCCTGGGAAACAGCACCCTTTCCCTGCAGAGAAACAAGAAGGGACAGAAAGGACAGAAAGTTCAGTCCTCTGCAAGGCTGTAATCTTGTCCTGCTTCTTCCCATCTTCTTACCTCATCCCCTCATCCCCCCAAAGCCTCTCCAATAAACCTTCCACACTGGGACTCATTGGTTCTGAGATGAGCAATTCTTGCATTTTGCACATGGCTGAATTTCACTCCAGTGAGTAAAACAAAAAAAACACAGCGGCTGAATTTGGTAAAAGGAACTTCCCATCTGTGTGTCAAGTATGGGAAGAGTCACAACTTCTGCCCCCAGCTCATATGGCTCTGCCCTGGACAGAAAGCCCAGAGCGGTGCTTTACTTTGCACAGAATGCTGACACCAACAAATACCATAGTAGTGGAAGTAAGTTTAACAAAACCCTGCTGGCTAGCACAGCACTTCTGAACCCCAGCTGCCTTTTTTTTTTTTTTTTTTAAAGTTGTTTTGAAAGTTAATTGTTGAGCCTCACAAAAAAATTTTAAAAATTGTAGTTGGGCAACTATGCCAAGGTTAAATTGGGTCAAATCCTGAAATCCTGACTTCAGGCCAGACTCTGCAGTTCCCACTGATTTACACAGGAATCTTGCATGCATTGGAGAATTTCTCCCTGGTTTGCTCCTCAGGCTCTGCTGGGTGAAGGCTGAGTTTGAATCTTTAGGTTTGACTCAGTAGAATGGCATCACAGAGTCCAGGCCACGCCTGATTTGCTTCAGACTACAGTGGTTGTGTTATAATTTATGGCAGAGCAAAACTCCTGAGTATATACTGAATGTAGCTACGTTATAGTACACATCAGAGCAAAATTTCTAGATACACCCTTACAATCTTGGTGGGGATTTTTTACAATGTGGGATCTGTGGAACCAGATACCCCAAGCATGTAAACTGGATCATCCCTGCAGAATGCCAGGGTTTAATTGCAGCTCTATGCTCGCTCAGAGGCATCTGGTTTGAGTGAAGCCTCTCGAGCTCCCACCAATGAGGTAGGACCCACACGGGCTCACAGCAGAGAGCTCAGTGCCCTACTGGCCACTCTCATCCCTGGCTGTCTTTGCTTCTGTAACTCCTTGGCATTTTTGACTCTTTGCTAGCAAAGGAGGAGAAACTGGGATTGGAGATGGCTCCATTGGTACCATGCTGTGTGTCCTTGTCACCAGGAGCATCCTAAAAGGCCCATAAAGGAAAGATCCTGCTTCCTCAGCCTGCCCAGCATAGAGGCAGATATAAGAGGAAAAGCTGTTTTTGCATGATTTCTGAGCATGCATTTTCTATACACGCTCAGAGTGATTTATTTCTCATTCTTTGGAATGGCTGCAGCAGTCTGGATCAAGGCTGTATCACTATCCACATACTTTTTTTGTTTAGATGATTGCTTCTCAATTTAACTCCTTGCTATTAGACCTTTAATTTCTCCCATTGTTTTTGAGGACAACCCACATCCCCTGGTAGCTACAAACATATATAAGGAAAGTGCATTATCCAGTCCATTGATGGCTTATCCTGTTGGGTGTTTTATGTGATGATCACTGGAAGAATCACAGTGCTGAACTGTACGTTTTCTATGTTTGGCATGTGGTGAGACTAAATAATCCTGTCTGTTACAAAGTCACTCCTGCTAGTTGTTTCCAAATGAATCAATAACCCTTTTAAAGCTACAGCTGTGAGACCATCTACTGCTGTGATCCATCTACCAGTGGCTTTTGAACTGCCTACAGTCATACCCAGCATCTGTTACTCTACACAAGTCATCCCATTGACCCCGAGAAGAGCTGGGGGTGTTCAGGGCTTTGTGTTTAAGTGGCAAACCATGGACATGCTTCCACTCCTCCTGTGCTGGGAGTCCAGTGCAGCTGGCGTGCTTTCCAAAATGATTCATCCTGACCTTTACTTGAGACATACAAGGGCTTCCTAGCAAAGATGAACCAATTTTCTGAAAGAAATACTATGAAACCATAGTGGAAATTTTCTAGAAATAATTAAATGCAATCATTTGCAAGGGTCAAAAGATTTGAACACCTGTTTCCTGAAAGAGCAGCAAGGAGGGAGAGGGTAGCTCAACCATTGCTCAGTTGTCCCAGTGCCCAAGGAAGATTAGCACCTGGGTAAAGGGCAGGTGGCAGGTGCTGAAGACAGCAAGACTGAGGTCAAACTGACAGGAAGAAGTGACATAAAGATTGTATTGTTTCTCTAAAGGACTCTGCACAGCACAGAATAATGGAATGGTTTGTGTTGGCAGGGACCTTAAGTATCATATTATTCCAACCCCCCTGACATGAGCAGAGACACCTTCCACTGGACCAGGTCACTCAAAGCCCCATCCAACCTGGCCTTGAACACTTCCAGGGATGGGGCACCCACAGTTTCTCTGAGCAACTTGTTCCAGCTTCTCAAGCTTCATAGTAAAGATTTTCCCCCCAATATCTAATCTAAATCTATCCTTCTTCAGTTTAGAACCATTCCCCCCTGTCCTATCACTACACTCCATGACAAAGAATCCCTCCCCATATTTCCCGTAAGACCCCCTTTAGGTACAGGGAGATGCTGCAGGGTCTCTCCAGACCCCTCTCTTCTCCCGGCTGAACAGCCCCAGCTCTCTCAGCCTGGAGAAGTGCTCCAGCCCTCTGGTCATTTTCATAGCAGTGATGCTACAGCCCTCTGGTCATTTTCAGGACCATCCTCTGGAATTGCTCAGCAGGTCCCTGTCCTTCTTATGTTGGGGGCCCCAAAGCTCAATACAGTATTTCAGGTGGGGTCTCACAAGAGAAGAGCAGAATGGATGTGAGTGTGATCAATCTTGTTTGCCTTCTTACTGTGCAGAGACTGCCATTGGCCTGGGATGTGTGTGCTGGGAGCCCCCAGCCACTCCTTCAGCTCTTAGGTTGCAGAAGGCAGGCACTGAGCCAACTCAACAAACCCATCCTGTAGTGGTTCCACGGAACCTCTGACTATCAGGCAGGAGACCTGGTCAGCATCACACGCCTTTCCCCGTGTCACAGGTGCAGGGATTGTGCCAAGGGAGGCTGTCAGCTGTAATAAGCAATCTCTTCTATCAGCACACAGCCTGAGCTCCCTGCACCGCTCTGCCTGTCACTGGGTGAGGCCTTTTCCTCTCAGGCTCTGACTCATGCCCACATGCGTGAGCAGGATGTGCATCACGGGCCAGTCCCAGGTCAGCAGCTCAGCCCACGGCGCCCTGCAGAGCGGCCCTGCCTGTGCCTGGCAGCCAAAATGCTGCCAGCAATGCAGAGCCATGCCCAGTGCTGGGAACAAGCTGCATGGGGCTCCAGCATCTTCTCTCCTGCACACCTAGGCATCCCAGCATGGACCATCTCCTGCCAGTGGCTAATACTGGCACTACTGCCTGTCTGCAGGCAGCAAGGCTTGCCTGAGGAGCCTGCAGGCAGGGGGGTACCTCCTGTCTGGGGTCCAGGCCCCATCCTGACAGGACAAATGCATTCTCCCTGCAAAGCCACCCCTGCCCCTTGCTGGAGGGAGATTGCTCAGGGCTTTGGCTGTGGTTGGCACACACACATATAGACCTTGGGCCACGGCACAGCCTGTAAAGGTGCTCCCTCTCTGCCCAAAATACAAATCCTGATTTTCCCCATGTGCCCAGAAAAAAAGAAGAAGAGGAGATTGAGAAAAATGTTACTAAGTCAGGAAATCATTCTGGAGGAGGGGCAGTAGTTCCTCTAACCTTGCACATGGGGAAAGGAAATTATTTGCTGACTTTGCCTTATTTTTTAATTTATTGTTTTGCCAGCTGCTCAGATGAAAGGACAAAACTGCCTGCTGTAATGAGGCAGCCAGTCAAGCATGCCTTTGCAGCATGGAGCATCTGGCTAGGACACTAGTAATGAGTAGGGGATAGTCCAAAGGGTTCATGGGACACATCCTTTCAAATCCCTCTGCAACAGAGAAACCGGACACTTGCTTGTTCTTCCTCACATGAAAATCCAAAGCCTCTTGGAGATCATTTCCTTCAGCAGACAGGGCCCTTACAGATCAAGAATCACAAGACCCATGATAAAAACTCCCATGAGATCGCTGATTAAGCTTTTCTGTCCCCTGGGCTCAAGTCCTCACCACTCTGGGCACTGCAGCTGCCTCAGAAGGCTGCTGACCTGCACAGAGCACTGTGTCACCTCCAATCCCCATGGGGAGTGAGGGCAGCAAAAAGATCCTCCAAAACTGGGCTCCTCTGCAGTCATTCCAGTCATATTGCTGTTGTTTGAAGCATATTCCCCTTCCAAGCAAGGTGATTTATTGAAGCAGTGCCAAGCTGTGCTGTGGAATTCATTGCTGCAGGATTTTGAGACATCAAGGTGCAGATAGAGTCAAAGCAAGCACCAAGCAAGGCTTCCAGTCATAAGAAGGTCCTTGGAGGATGCTTAAATACCAAGGTGGGTATCTGTGGGCCACAGTGTCATAGAACCATGCAATGCTTTGTGTTGGAAGGGACCATAAAGACCATCTAGTTCCAAACCCCCCACTGTGGGCAGGGACACCTTCAGCTAGACCATGCGGCTGAAAGCCCCATCCAGCCTGGCCTTGAACTCTTCCATGGTTGGGGCATCCACAGTTTCTCTGGGCAACCTGTTCCAGTGTCTCACCACACTCACAGTAAAGAATCTCTTCCCAACCTGATTCAACCCTCTTTCAGCTTAAAACTGTTACCCCTTGTCCTATCACTACAGTCTCTGATAATGGGTCCCTCTCCATCTTTCCTGTAGGTCCCCTTTAGGTACTGTGTCCCTGTGCTGCAGGGAAACATCACAGCAGGTTCCTGATGGGCACCTGCCTTACTCCCATGCACATCTGTAGGCATCAGGCAAGGGCCCCTGCTTCTCCTGGGGCCAGATGGACCTGCTGGCCTGACAGCATCCTGCCTTCCCCCAGATCCAGGCAGCCTGGGCACAGGCAGGAGGGTGGGGAGGAGCAGGGCTCCCCACCATTCTTGTCAGCCAACAATTTCATATGTGCACCAGGTGGGTTTTACACTTTCACCTGATGTTTGAGGCTCGTTGCCCCCCTGCTTAGCAACAGAGGCTGCTGGCTGAACTTTGTGAGCCTAACTCTGCTGCCATTAGTCACTGGGGGAAACACTTGCTCACACCAGGTATCCATCCCACTGCCCATCTGCAAAGTCATTCTCATTGGGTGTGCGAGTCTTGCACAGCCTTTTGCCCCAAACTATGTGGGTATTTTGTCTCCAGTTGTTAGCACAGCAAAGAAAACTCGTGGTATTTGAGCCTCAGCGAGACGATGAATCTGACAAGTTGAGACTTGACAGGGATGTTATCACAGGGCCCAACAATGGCTTTACACTCAATTACATTTATGGTTTCTGTGATTCATCTAAATGTTTATGACTTTTTCACTACCAGGAAGTTAAGAAAAATTTTTAAAAAATAAAAATCATGAAAAGGAAAATAAAGTTCTGTAATGAACAATTTGCTGGTGCAAAATTGTCCTGGCTTTGTGTGAGACAGGAAAGAAACTGAGCAAGTACCTTGGGTGGTGGGGAAGAGTCATCTTCTGTGGTGACCAGAGCTATATTTGATTTCTTAGGCAATGTCAGCTTTTGCATGCTACATTCTTTGGCTAATTGCCAGCACGATGTGTAATACTTTAGCCACACTGTTGTTACTTAATCCTTTCCTAATCTGCAATTTGCGCAAGAGGAGTAAAATCTAAGCAAAGCCACTGAGAACATCTCCACTAATAATTTATCAAACTCAACTTTTGTTGTTGGCAGGAGACGGTAGTTGATGGAGGTGAATGTTTTCCCACAACAGTGCCATATCATAAACACAGGGCAGCTGATTCACACCACACTTATTTTCTGTCATCCACCCTTCGTGTCACCCTGATATTTCTTCGAATGATAAGCCCGTGTGTGTGCTCACAACACACCACTGAGGCCCCAGTTTCATCTCTTTCTGCAAATTACACATTAATTAACCATTAATAACAGTGGGAGTTGCAGGCAGAAATCCACACCCGCTGTGATGAGACCGTGCCCTTGGTGAGCAAGTGCCTTATTAATCACCTCCACCTCAGTGCTGGAGCTGCCTCCACAGCCCTGCGAGGCAAACGGCCCCGGAGAGGGAAGCGCCCGGGTGCTCACCAGCCCTAATCCTGCCTTAAAGAAAAGAGTTACCTCTTGCTCTATGAATTTTATTTATTTTGGTTCTCTGGGCAGTGCTTGCTGTTGTTAGAAACATGATTGCTTCATACAGTTATGTTAATGTTTGCATTTGACAGAATGTAATTGATACTTCGGCTGCTCCAGTTTCAAAGCCAAATTAGGAAATGAAGTGCTGCACATTAGCTTGTTTAGCTGGTTAAATACTGTAAATAAATACATGCAGGGCAATGAAAACTAATGAGTTTTCTTTAAGGCATTTTCTAAATAGCTGGCTTCAGAAAAAGAAAAATAAGATGCTGCTGTGAACTCATATCTTGAAGGATTTATTGTTTTACTACAACAAAAGTTGATCCTGTCTGAAATCTGAACTCTGGATTTCACTTGGAGAAAAGGATTTTGCAAGTTATGGAGGAATCATGGCAAGAACTGTTGCAAATTTCACGGTACTTTTATCAACAATATTTCTGAGGTGTTGCATTTAACAAAGCCATTTTTTGCAAGGGATTAATTCAGACCATGGTTATATGTCAAGTTATTCTTCTCAATACTCACTAGAAAAACACTTTTGTAAGAAGTATTTGCATAGGTTATTTCTTTGTGCTGCTAAATCTGTGCACTGCCATAATGCTGAGTGTTAGGCTTTTTTCCCTGACAGAATGTAACAGCATGAAAAAAGTAGGGAAAAAATTTTGGTTTTCTATAAAGAGATAATCTGTTGAGAATTGCTTGACAGAGTGCACTCAGCACTGCTGGAATAAAAAGTGTTTCTCAGGTTATCTGTCAGACCTGCCCTCAGTGCATTAGAGTAGAGTTAGAGTATTGCACTGGCTTTCTGATCCAGCCAAGGGCAATGAATTTTCCTCTTGTACATCTGTAAAATAACCCTGTTCTTTCACCCCTTTCCTTTCATAAATAATACATTGATGCAGAAGTGCCATTGCCTGACTTAAAGGTGCCCTCCTAAAATCAGGGCACTGTTTAGCACAGGTAGAGCTGAATGTCTACCAGTCCTTTTTGACTGCAAATAACCTCAGCAGTATCACCTGCTTGGCAGAGATGTTGACCTTAAACCTGAGCTTGCTGAGCTAGTTGTTTTACCTGGCACTTTCAGAGGAAGCTGGTTTACAAATTCTGCTGCGCTACTTCAAAAGAAAAGTATTGAATTGGTGCCTAAAATGCAGCTGAAGTATTAAGAGTTGATAAAAATACATATTTAGGATGTAAGATCTATCCTGACTGGGAGGTGGTTCGATGCTGGCTTAGGACGGAGACCAGGATGTTGTGAAAAACCTCAACTTTTCCTGTGTTTTTAGCAACAACAGAGGACTGAAGTCTCTCAGCACTTTTCAGAGAGGGCAATTTCAAGGTGAAAATGGTGACCAGGTCTGCAAAATACATAAAAGAATCGTGTGGTCCTCAGCCAAAAGGACCATTTAAAAATAGACAAACTGTGACTCTCTCTCAAAAAGAAATGTGCGCATTGCATAAATCAAAGTTCTCACACCCACCATCAAAGGTTAATCACTTAATATGCTGGTTCTTTCAACACGTTCTGAAACTTTGTATACAATAATACAAACGATGGGGTAACGAAGCAATAGCAATTTATTCTGCAGTACAAACGGATGTTGCATTATAATCCCTAAAGCAATACAGAGGCTGTTTGCAGATGTTACTACAATTTGGCGTTTATTTTAATTGCTCTGCAGTGCAGCTCATGTGAAACAAAGTCACGGGATGACCTACACGTTCACCTACTAAGGATGACTTAACTAAAAGGGGAGGGGGGAAAGTGTTATGAAAGTTTTTGAGGTTTCACTTAAATATGAACCTCCTGCAGTTGTTTTGAAAGGATGCATCAGGGCTTCTGTCCAGGACTGAAAGCATGGTAGGGCAGGGGGTAATTTAATCAGCCAGGCTATGCAGCACACATATTTTTACAAGTCTTGCAAGAATAACATCAGTAAAGTAACTTGAGATATTTTCGTGTCTGACATTCACTCAGCAAGTGCTAAGAAAATATGCTTACTGCACAGATCACTGGCTCCTCAGAGTAGGAGTCAAGGCACCTCATGAAAGTCAGTGCACTTTGCTTTATCACTGACCAGGTCCCTTATTCCCTCCTTCTCACTTTTCACTGCCCTTGCAAAAGCAAAACTGTTTTTAAAGTTGCTCCTGCTCAAGGAGCTGCCTAGAAGCAGTTGCTCCACTGAACAGATTTTAAGCAAAAGGACAAAGTTAAACATGAGGCAAAGTATAAATAAAAATCAAGACTCTCTTCCTCCTCCTTTCCACTTGTGAGCGATGATCTCACCGCTCCGGGTGGCTTGATCTCTTTCAGGAAAGCACATTCTCTAACCTTGATACTGCAGCTATTTATACTTCTCTCTTCTCACCACAAAGGAAAGTAGCTCTAATGATCTCTCCCCCTTCATTTTTGATGAGAGCACCGTGCAGCCTCTGCACTGCCTCCCAGCAGCGGGGTCAAGCCTCTGCCCACGAGCTCCAGCTCCCTGTTACACCAATGCTCTTGGTTGCTGCCTCTCCTTCTGGCTGCTCACTTTTAGACATCTGAGACTGGATTTTCCACTGGCTGGAGCATCGCATTGCCAGGCACACAGATGCAGGATGACAGCCCTGCTGTGCCACAGCATCTGCTCACAGGGCACACAGGGAAACCAATGCATGGGCTGAAAGGCAAGAGGGTTTCTGAAGTTCAGAAGCAGAGCTGTAACTCCTCTCCCCCTTGTTTATCAGAGTAGGATACCCCATTTCACATAACCCTGGGGACATACCAAGCCCTTTCCACTGCACAAGAGGCAGGATCCATCCCCTCTCCCCACTCTCCCTGGGGATTCAACACCATGCTGGGTTGGGGGAGCTCAGGCTAAAGCATGGTGGAATACATAAATAGACCACAGAGGAGCTGATAGTCTCTGAGGCCAAACCCCATTTTTTCAGATTAAACCAGACACACTGAACTGCATTCTGCTTGAGACACCACAAGAAGTGGGGACAAATGTTATGAAACCAAGTTTATTAAAACTTTCTACAAGTCAGATTTTATCATCCAGGTTTCCACAGACATATACATATGTACAAATTGGACATAGTGTTTTTAGCTTTTCTGGCAGAATTTTCTACCAATATATACAAATGTACTGTTTTTCATAGAAGGGTTAAACTGTATCACAGATACAAATGTCAAGCAATCATGAGAGGTTTAGTGCAATGGAGAGCTGGAGCGCTCTGCTCTTAATGCTCATGATTCTGTCAAGTTAGTATTGCCAACAATAATTCACATTAAACTGCTCTTCGACACCTCTTATTAGGACAAAGTACAACAAAACAAGAAAACAAAACCCCAAACAGTAAGGTATGTACAAAGTACACAGTCCATGAGGTATACATGGTATTCTCGCAACGCGTGGTGGGACTGCAGCTTGCCAGGGTTAACCCTTAAAAGGACTTCACTCAAACTGGGTGGTGTTGGGAACCCGCATCACCCACCTCATGGCCATTTCAGAAGCCACACTCTTGCCTAAGGTGAATGGACATCTCCGCATAAGCCACTGGACACATGTGAAACGAAGCAGAAATTTTAGGCAGGACTAAGCTTTACTTATCCCCAACCCAGGAAGCAAATGATTCAGACTTATTCATTATCCACACATATTGGAAAGACTATGAATANAAAAAAAAAAAAAAAGTAGGGGGAGGCTGGAGGCAAATGGCATACCTGAATAATCAACTACGGGTGTATGGAGATTTTACTTTTAAGTTTTTGGGGGGTGGAGGGGGAAAGAGGAGGTGATGCGGTAATTTTAAGAGTTGAGCCGGTTGGAAAACATGGCCATGTTTACAGGTACTGTACAAGGCACCCCTTATCCTTTCCCAGGGGAAGGCGCCCCAGCCGATAGTGTTACGGTTTGGTAAACGGATACATTTTGGCACTCGGAGCTAGCGAGATCTGCTACTTGACAAGCTCGCTGAGGGCATACAGTTATATAGGCTACGCCGTGGTAACACGAGGCTTAAGTCTATTTAAAATGCTTTCCCGGTCAGCAAATGGAATCAGAGGGGGTCTGGCTGGGACATCCACTGGTTTCTGCTTCAGAAAGAGCCACAGCAGTGATTTGTCTTACAGGTGGATCTAGGAGCTTCAGGCCTCTGAAAGCAGATCAGCTGGAGGAGCAGCAGCAAGCAGAGAGCTGGCCATGGTGGGCAAAGACCTCCTTCCCTCATTAATGTGTGCTTACAGTCAAGAGAGCTGCTTTGCGAGCTGGCTGCTGCGACACACCGCGTCGACTCCCCTTTTAACCATTGCTGTCAGATTTGTTTAGGCTGAGGTGTGCCTTGTGCCCCTCCTGCCCCTGCACATCGTGGCCAGGGCTCCACACCTCTGCAGCCGCTGCAGGAAAGCAGGAGGAGCTGCCTTTCCATCCCACACCTTGCCAGACGTAAGGCTCTGCAGCCAAGATAGGACCAGTTACACTGGAGGAGGATGCAGGAGGCGGAAGAGCCAGACAGTTCTCACAAAGCTGCACAGGTCCTCCGGGGCTGCTGGGACCGAGCAGCAGAGCAAGAAGATAGAACTCTGAGTACACTTAGGGAGTGAAGATCTTCAGGCTGGCATTCATTTAGACAAGGTCACTTTTCTGACCATACTGGCACTTTAAGATGCTGTTGAATTTGCAGATGTGGAAAAATGAATCCCTACAAAGGTGCCGGAGGTAAGAACCGATGAGGTTTTTGAGATTTCTGGGTTAGCAGAAGAAGGAACTAATATCATCGCTGTCTCCATGATATTCTGGGACAATCTGATCCAAACTTCCCGTCTCCTGGTCTGTATATCCAGGCTCCAAGACTGCCTCAAACCAAGGGTGAAGCAAGATCTCTGGAGCAGTGAGTCTTTCAGAAGGCTCCCGCCGCAGGAGGCTGCGGATGAGGCAGCGGGCTTTGGGGGAGACGTGGTCAGGAATACAGAACTGTCCACGCCGGATTTTGGAAAACAGAGTGCTAGGGTCCGAGTCATGGAAGGGATAGCGTCCCACCAGCAGGGTATAGAGCATCACTCCTAAACTCCACACATCGGCCGATTTTCCAGAGTAAGTCCCCGTTGTGTTTAGGATCTCAGGACTGACGTATGCCGGGCAGCCGTGCTTGTCTGAGAGTGCATCATCTTCACCTTTGATGATGTGTGTGTCTTCCAGGCTCTCTAGACGCAGCTGAGTCCTAGGGAGGGCAGGAGAGGAAGCCACAGGTGAGAAATAGCAACATGCAGTCAAGAGCAAGTACAGCAAGCCCCTGCCATGGCCTCATTCTCTCTCGCATTGGCACTGAGAAAGGAAACACTTCTTAACTTGCAGCAGAGAAGTTGCCCAGACTCCTGGGAATGTGTAATGGAACTGCTGCTGTGTGCATCGGGCCAGCATTTGGTGACGCTCACATTTTTATTAACTGGAGATTTTAACAACACAGAGGACTCTTGAGGAACACCAAGTCACGTTCTACCCACACAGGTTGCAGTGCCACTGCAGGGGTTAATTGGTGACATGGCACGGTACAGCCACTATGTGCCATTCAGCCTTTGAGCAAACAGTATCCAGCTGCATGACTCCACAAACCACAAAGCCCAGCTCCCCTCTGTGCTGGAGAGGATCGTTGCCTTTCCTGAGCTTTTTATTTTTTTTCATTTTAGTTTGTAATTTATTCTTTTTGCCTTTTAGAACATATCACTGCACCCACCAATCTCCCCGGTGGAGACGGGTTCACCCCAGTCTCCTATTTTGGAGGGTAAGAGGAGCTCCCGTGGGCAGAGAAGCCATCAGCCAGCCCTGGAAGGGCTCTGCACTGGCTGGCAGCCTGCTGGGGTGTAGTAGATATGTTGGCTGCAGCCTGTCCTCAGCCTGACCTCGGCAAATACCCATTGGTTCTGCAAACGGAAAATATGACTCAACGAGAACCGTGGGCCCGGGATTGGCTGCGGGAGCCCTGAAACTGCACCTGTGCGAGAGCCCGCGTCGCCTGCCATTGCTTAACCCTCTTCTTGCCAAATGTGATGCACATGACATCGCCTGTGCAACACGCTATTTCCAAATGAGCGAGACTGTGTGCAACGTAACATTTCAACAAATGTTTCATCTTCTGATGGGAGCGAAAAGCTGCAATAGTTTCCTTCAAAGGAATAGCTTTCTTTACATGTCAACATATGGCTGTTTCTGTTTCAGAGGGGCAGTGCTGGTTAACTTTCTTATCGCATTCGTTAAAGGTGTCCTGAAGAATCATTAGCTGAGTTTGACAAAACAAACAAAACCCACTTTCTTTTGCTTCAGTAATATCACCTTATATTTTTATGATATTAGGCACAATTCCATTACAGCTTTTACTTAGTTTTTTAACATTCCTTGGGGTAAGCAGCTCATCAAGAGTCAGTTTTGCTGTATTTCTGACTCTGCTATGTGTGGTGAAGCACTGAAAGAGCAGCAAACACTCCAGGGTAATACTGAATTATTTCCCTAATCTAAATTAGATTAACAACTAGATTCTATGATTTCCTCTATGAACCTAAGCTTTAGGCTAAGTTTTACTGAAGTGATTTTCTTTGATGCAGGATTCCCAAGGCATTATTTAACCATGTTCCACCTTCCCTCCTGTGTGTGCCCACAATCCACGGGCACAGGGGGCATCGAAAGCACAGCAGTGGAGAAGGGATAAAAGCCTCGAAGGACACAGCAGCATCACTCTCAGCAGCAGAGTCGTTCAGCAAGGAGACCCTTCGGCAAGGAGACCCTTCCCAAGTGCTGTGGCTCCACCGTGGGTCACAAGGCAGCCCTCCCAAGGAGGGATCAGAGCTCCAGCTCCTCACACCTCCTGCTCCCCCAGCCGGGCTGCTTCCTCTTCCCGGCACAGCACCTCAGCCTCCCCCCTCTCCCTCTCTGCCTTTTATTCACTTGACACTGAATGAGTGGCACACATGACATCTTCTGGCGCTAACGAGCATCCGAACTATCATCCCTTTCTCTGCCAGCGAGTTTCACTGAACTTCTGCTGAATGAGAGGAAGCTCCCGGCGAGCTTCCTCCCTTTCATCAGTCAAGATCTAACTAAGAGGGAGTGCGCATCGGTTAGATCCGTGACCTACTACACACACGTGATGGGGACCTACTCGGATTGCTCGCAGGTGATGCCCGGCTGACGGGGCTGTTTCCACTCCCTGGGATGCTTTTTGTGTCTCTGGATGTGGCATTCCTCCCTCCCCACTCACCCCAGGGCTGGCTGCTGACAGCCACTTACCTTTCTTCATTAGAGAAGACAAATTTCCTGAGCTTGAGGTCACCAAGTACGATGGCTGACTGGTGGCAGTGAGCTACAGCGGAGACAATCTGCTTGAACAGCCGGGCAGCCTCCTCTTCCCTCAACCTCTTGCAACTCCTCACGTAGGAGTGCATGTCCCCAAAGTCCTTTTCAAAGAACACATAGGCCTTGGTGTCCCCGAGAATGACTTCGACAACCCCAGTGATGTTTCTGTGTGACGGCAGCTGAATGTAAGGTCGGATCTTGTCCTGGTAGTGTTTGAGGGGGAACACCTGTATAGACGAAATTCAACCCGAATTCATTCTCAAGGGCGTTGAAAACTGCAGCTCGCGTAGCAACTCTCTCCAAACAATGACGAGAGAGCTGGAGGGGAGCCAGGGCTCGGCAGGACCGCCAGAAACGGCTACCGAGACCCTTCCTGTTCGTTTTATACTGAAAGGCTGGGGGGGGAAACTAGAACCACCATTCCAAGAGGCTTTGTGGGGAAGGCGCTCCGAGGTGAGCAGGAGTCCCAGCTCACTCGCAGGGCGTGCAAACGCCGCCGGGGGCTGGCCGGGCGTTCCCAGCCGGGGAGCAGCGGGAGGATGTTCGGCAGGGCTGTCCCCGGGCCGGGCGCTCGGACGCGCCGGCAGGACCCGCTCCCCACCCGCTCCCGCTCCCGCTCACCTTGCAGCGCAGCTCCCGGCCCGAGCTGACGCTCAGCGCCCTGGCCCCCTGCTCCCGCTCGGCCAGCGGCAGCAGCAGGTACGAGGCGATCAGGCTGGGACCCGCCGCGCCGCCGCCGCCGGCGGGAGAAGCGGGGGCACACGGCGACCCGGGAGCGCTCAGGCAGTCCGGGGGGCCGCATTCGGCGAGGCGAGGGCACTTGGCGGCCGGCGCTTCCTCGGCGGGGCCGTCGTGCAGGGGCTGGAGGCGCTTGGCCGGGGCGCTGCGGCAGCGGGCGGCCGGCAGCAGGGACGCGGGGNCGCCTGCCCCGCTCCGCCCGCTGCTCCCCGCGCCCCGGCCCTGTCGCGCAGCCGGGCGGGGCGGCGGGGGACTCGCCGCGGGACTCGCCGGGGGCGGGCGGGACGGCGGGGACCCGCTTCGACCTTAAATAATTATGTCGAGAAAGCGAGGACACCTTTCTTTCCAGGATCTTCTCGTCCACACAATTGCAGGTTCCCAGCCCCAGTTCTTGCTTTTCACTAATCGCTAAATAACCATCCGTCACCCCAAGGTTTGCATCACGACGCTGTTGTGTGAGCATAAGCGTTTGCTCATAAGCGTAGACGTAATGTGCACCATCAGAAATACTTGGCACTGGGTGTTTCCCATGTTAAAACTATCTGCTGTCCGAAAAAGGAATAGCTCGGAGAACCAGGCAGCAGCCAGCAGCTGAAGTGACCTGTGCGGAGCAGACCGAGAGGAGCTCCACAAGGCTCCAAAGTGTGGCTTTAAAGGAGTAGTAAATAGACTTGCAGCCAGGACTGGTAGTAAATGGAAGAAAAAATGAAACAAAACCAGACAACAAATGATCTCTGGAAAAAAAGCAGACAGCTGTAGTTTTGACAAGAATTCTTCAGAAGGAAACTCCAGTTTTCTGTTTATATACATGCAAATTTCCTGTAATTCAGTGCTGAGGCTTCCCTAATATTAGCACAGGAACCCAGCATTTTGTTACTCGGTAGGATCAATTCCTATTCCATTTTTGTTGCCCCAACCCAGGTCTGTACAAGCAGCAGGACGAGCCCCCCAGCTCTGAAGCCCGTGATGCCACGCGTGCAGGTATTTGCTCAGATTCCTGATAGATAACTGTACGGCAAACCCGTGCATGCCTTCAGCTACTTCTAGTGTATTTTAAGAAACACATGAAACTCTTGTGCAGGATGACTCATAGCATAGCAGTCCCATTAATGCATTTAAACATAAAACGCATATGCCATAAAGGGATATCCCAGGGCCTGCTTTTCTTTTGGGTTTTTTTTTTTTTTTCCTCAGAAATACAATTCTGTTAATGCCTGCAGATTGTTTCTGAGTGATTCACCACAACTCTAAAAGCACGCTATTTTATTTGGTTCCTCTTATAGGTAAAACACACGCAAGTATCTATCAGACCTTTTGTTTTACTTTTCCCTTCCTGGAAGTTTCATGATTGAAATGCTTCTGCTGGGTGAATTTAGCTGGTAGGATGCCACATGTGTGGGCTGCTTCCTACATGTGAGACAGCACAAGGTGAGTGGTGGGGGGAGGGTGTTAGTACCTTTGGGGACAGGGGAAGGGTGTAGACACATCAAAATAGCAATGGACCTGCATAAAGGTACTCATGGGCATTATTAGTGTGTACCAGTGTCTCCTGTAGCTCTCTGGGAACTGAGGTGCAGTATGAGCAGGAATGAAGGTGTCTGTCCTTACCCTCCCAAAGGTCCCCTCTCAGCTCCTGTGTCATTTCACTGTCCCTGCTGAGGAGAAGGGCCATACCGAGGATCTATTGCACACGCTGTTGGAAGCCACGTCCTTCATCTGCCCAGCCTCCCATCCATTTAAAACCTCTAGGTGCACACCGTGGGGACACAGTGGCACCTGAGCACAGGGCTTGGTTCAAGCTACTGGCAGCCAAACAGAGGATGGCACCCACTGGTCCTGAAGAAGGGAAAAAAGCACCTCTTTTCATCCTGGCTCCCCCAAAAAACACCTGGCATGTCAGAGGAGAGCAGAGATACATGCAGCACTGTACCCCACAGTCCTGCCAAATTCTCATGATGCCTGGGCAGCCTTTTCTCACAGGGATTCCAGCAATTTCATGCTCTGTATGTGTGTTCCTGCTAACCGGAGCACTAAAACTAGGCATGCAGTTTCCCAAAGGCCAGGAAAAGATAACCCCTGGGGCATTCATCCCAGAAGCACTGGTGGGTGCCCTCTTCCAGTTGACTGTATAGACTAAGCTACAGTTGACTGTCTACATGTGACTGAGACAAACCAAAGTCTAAATCTGCCAGGTCTTTGCAAAATGGGTGAAGGTCTTGACAGAAGAAAACGTTTGTTGCTTCTTTAAAATGCCTGGCATGCTGTCAGGTACTCAAAGCATTAATGTCATGGTTAAATGTACAGTAGCAATTATTTCTCAAGTTAGTCTTATATTTTGGGTACAGAACATAAGAAAAGGTCCACACCAACACTCCCCTCCATCCCCACCAAATTAATTTCAAGATGCAGAGCAGAAAAGTGATTCCCACTTTGTCTTTTCTGGTTTTTCTAATTTTGGCCAACCCCCAAAATGCAAAAAAAAAAAAAAAGGGATGTCAAGGATGGTGTCTGATGACCTGCACAGCATGCTGTTTCTCAAAGGGCTGAAACTTGTCCTCCTTGCCCATCTCTGCCAGTGTTTGCATGCAACCCTGGTTTGGTTAGGAACTAGTACTGAGAACAGGAGGAATTCCAGAAAGAGGTTTGTGAAAAACTGTTGCAACATTTCAGTATTAGAAGATTTTTGCAAATATGGGGTTACCACACTTGCCATAGCAGTCTTGTGTTTGTTGCAGGTCACACCACTGGCTTTTAAGCACCCAGGCATGTCTCCTGCATTAGTCTCTTCCTGAAATCAAAAGCTATCTTTTGGGGTCTTCCTTCTATTCCCTGAACAAGCCTTCATTATTCCATCTCCCCTTTCCCCCCAAAAAAAATTTCCAGGGTCTACCTGCTTAGCATATGTGATGAATGCTATCATGGTAACTCGCAGCTGTGCCTGTAGTGAATTTGAGCCTTAATGGCTTTACAGCCCTTCAAAATGAACCATGGAAATTTTACACATCTCCAGTGGACAGCACAGACAGTCATTGTGGAGCACAGATCAGTGCACAATTACAGACCAAATGCCGGGATAAAACACTGTGGATGAGTCCTGCTATCCAAGTGCCAGAAAAAATAAACTGCTATAAGCCAGCAGAATACGAGGAACCATCAGTCAGCCCTGATGTTCCAAAGGGACTTGGTACCTGTGAGGTGGGCAGGAACGACCTTTGGAAGTACAGTTCAGTAGTGTTCATGCTTGGCAAAGGACAACAGTGTGCAACAGGAACCTTCCCAATACTACCAAAGTCTGAGGAGCTCTCAGTCAAAGAACATTGCAAAATCATTACAAAAAGTATATCTTGCCTTGGAAGAGGCCAGTCCAAGCAGGACTGCTTGCTGTCTCCTCACTTCCTGGAGTTCCAGCTGCTAGACAAGGATCTGGGACTGCAGAAGAAAAAAGAGCCTGTGGAATGTGTATCACACAATGGGCACATCCTAGCCGAGGGAAGGGTCTTGCCCAGCACAGATTTGCCAGAACTGTGGCAAGGTGAATATTTCTCTTCATATATTTTTTCTCTTTTTTGAAACAGACAAGCAGCTTAGTGCATCTGTGAGATGAAGACTGAAGAATCCAGAATTCCTGGTGCTCAGGCATTGATCTTCCCTTTCCTGTTATTTTATTTAAGGTAATTTTTGTTGCATGGTTTTCAAGCATTTACCTGTCTCGCCCTCAGCCAGTGCTTTCACTCACCTGAGCAGCTGCTTTTCCTTAGATGCTCACAAAATTATCTCTGTTGCTCCAGTTCTCTGACCCTTTATCTCTACAACTAGAGCAGCCAGAGGCAATGGGAATTGTGTAACCATCTCCCCACTTCCCAAGTGCTTGGGACAGGTCTGGTAACTTTGATAATATGTCTCATGGGACACACAGAATAAATCTCTATTAGATTAGGGCACTTATAAATAAACTGGCTGCTTGCTACAGGAAAAAATGAAAAGGTCTTTATTTTAGTTACTGGATGAGAGAGACAAGGCACACAAATATTTTGGCTAATATTAAACTATTGGTAAACTATGGAAAATAAGTATCTTTATTTTAAAAGTTATCTCAAGCCATGTAAGGAAACTTAAACTACTGCTAGACGGAAAGCCAACAATTTAAAACCAGCATGTCATCTATAATCTACTGGTGTACAGAATTACCCTGCACAGATGGGGCTCAAAGAGTAGTCGTATGGCCAGGTGATAAAGAACTAAAAGTAATGTTTTTTATAGCAGAACAGCATCTGTGATAACCCACAGCCATCCTCAGACACTGTGGAAGTTGGCGGCAGATTCATGGCTAAGATATAAAACACATGACGAGCACATAGTGACATCAAAAGGAGTGCAATGTAATGGTGTTCAGATGTCTCCCCTCAAGCCCACACAAAAGCTGCTCTGAGGGCTGCTGTAGCTCGCAACTCTCAGTGATTCCCTTTTGATAAGCCTGTTGTTATCAAATCCAAGGAGTCTTATGAGCAGCACCTCCTGACTTTGTTCCTTTGCAAACTGAAGAGCATGAAGTCTTCTTGTGTTGCCTGAAAGACGTGTGAAGGTTCAGGTTTTAAACCTCAAATCCTGTTCTGACTTCAGAAGTTGATTGCACAAGCGGACAGTGAATGAGTGTCTCCGTTTCCCTTGCGGTCAGAGAAGATCCTATTCATACTGAGTTTACAAGCAAACACTTCCTTTGGTAAGCTTCCCATGCAATTCAATTCATGTGCGTGCTCTCAGGCTCTGTCTTTGGGTCTGGACTAACATCAGAACAAGCAAGAGAGGCAGGCTCCCTTCTCAACCCACCACAGCCTTTTCTGCAGTGCTTTGAAATGATGAAACACACTGGGTTTTCTGCACACTGCTGCAGTCCTGTCAAGTCACTGGGATTATTCATGCATCAAGAGGCTAAGCACATACATGGGTATCTACTGGATGATGTACACCCATTCCAGAATTTTACTTGCTTAACAATCAATCTAATGTTTTTGCTCTTTATAGTTACTGGCTGGGAGCCTAGAATCTGCTGGCACCTACACAGAGGATTCTCCTCTGAGCATTCTGTGACCACGTCAGGTGTTTGAAATATTATGTATTAACAGTAAGTACTTTATGACGAGCAAATGAATTATTATTTATGGAAGACTTGGAATTTGCAGTCAGTACTAGTCTATACCTGTAGTGAGGAGCCATCAGCTTAAGGCCTTGGCTGTAGTAACAGAAGGGAAGACTTGTCCTTGGGATATTCGAACATTTTTCACTCCAGGAAGCCCTTCTCTAAGTGCATCTTCTTCACTGTATAACAGAGCACTATCCATTAGGCAAATGTTTAGTTAATGAACACAACAGGAGCCATACATGAAGATTTTTAGGGAAGGTGAAGAAAGAGATTCACTTGAAATGGCAGTGAAACTTAATGAAGTTGCACACTGAATTCTTAGCTAGTTCTGGCCACAATACTAGAGCTATTCTTGAGAAAAATGTCATGAGGTACTTGTGACCACAGGTAGGTAAGACCTTTGTCATCAGCCACTCATGAGGAAACATGAGTATCCAAAAGGACATTGTCTAAAATAAGGCAGTGTGTTGGCCTTGGCTGTTGAGTCATCAGTATCACTTCCTGCAGCCCCTGCTTTTGCTCCGGGTATTTCTCAAGGGAGCACTGACTTAGTCTTTTTGATTCTTCTGGAATGAATAAGATCACAGCTCCAGAGCACTAATGATGAATATATCCTTGATTCAGAGGAATGTGCACTCCTTTTAGCACAAGTGTGCTAAATCTTCCATGAGATGCCTGCCTGATTAGTTTTTATCTTTATTCATCATGGCTTCACTGATTTGAGAACTTCAGAGTCTCTAGTTGTAAAATGGAGAATTCACAGGAAGAATCTGTTCAAGTGCGAGAGCGAGCTGTGTTAATGGCTTGTGCCTCAGGGTACCACTGAAAGCTGTTGTATGTGGATCTCTCTTGCCTTTTCTTTAGTTCAGTATTTGCCTAGACATTTCTTTAATCCCTCAAAATACTATGTGGAACTTCTCTAGCAGAGACAGATTCTCACCAGTTTTCAGTGACAGATGCTTCTCAGCTACACTGAGGTTTGCTGCATTTGTAAAGCACACCTTATGGAAAAAGAAAAAAAAACCACCTGACCTCTGAATTTCTTTTTTTAAATATCATTGCAAAATTTCTGACGTCAGACAATGAGACATAAATTACCCTGTGAACTGTTAACATATGCCTGTTTACATATGATATCTTATAGCCACAGCAGATTAAGATTTGAAGGTTTAACTGCTGTTGAGTTTCCACTTCTGTGAATCATACAGATCATACAGCTTATTCATCACAGGCACTTATTTTTATTCTTTAACTCTTTCAAGTACTTCTTTCCAGAGTGGAGTTGAGGAGGAACGTGGGACACATGGGAACAGAGAGATCACAACTGCACAACAAACCCCAAACTTTGCAAATGAAAGAGTAAAGAGCTGCCATTAACTGCAGCCACCCCAGTGAATCAGTAGTGGTTTGTATCTTGCACCAGCTGAGCTGACAGGCACAGAAGTCTTCCCCAGGTGCCAAGGTTAGCCTGTCCTTCCACCTAGTTAAGTGCCAGCTGCAATGGATGCTGATGACCAACACTGGACTCTTTCAATTTAAGGAGGAAATTTACTTGTAAGAACCAACAAGAGAGAACCAGCCATAACAAAATCAACAGGATGGCTCAAGTTCCAGGTTCAAAGAAAAAAAACCATCATTCATCATACAGGGATTCCTTGGATGCTATATTATAGTTTAAATTCAGAAATGCCAAATGTTTTGGTGAGAACTTCATTGATTTCAGTAAACACAGGCAGTTTATTCTAGCACTTGAATCTATGTGGTGCCTCACTGATTCTAATGGAACTCAAGTACTCTCAGCAGCAACCCTGGCACAAGTGAATGAGTATCTGTCTTTTTTTGGATAACATGGCCATATTTTAAGAGGCATCTCTGCTGATAAAAGAAAGAAACCTACCTCTATTTAAATACATGTGCCTATTCACCTCAGATGTGATTGTTATTAAAGCTAGGTGGGTGAGTGCTACCAGAAATCAGTCCATTTCTTTGAGGTTTTCTCATTCACTGACACTGTCTGGCTCAGGCTAGCAAAGGAGAGAAGGAAGATGATGTATTTTAAAACAGGAATATGAACATCCAAAAATACCTTTCTTCTTAGAGTGGCCATAAGTGACTGTTTGGCTGTTTGTTCTTTTCATTTCAAGTGTTGCTTCAAATTTGTTTGGTATCTTTCTCCCAGCTGCATCATCTTAAGCAGGCAGTTCACCTCATTACCTGTGGATTATCTAACAGAGGCTGAGTGCAGCACTGTGATGGGTCAAGCCTCTCTTTTTCACGTAGGACAACAAGGTGTAACCAAGACAGCAATCTCCCTCACAGCATTACTCACTGGAACATGAGGGCAATGAACCATATCAGGAACTGCAGCAATCCAAGGCTATAATGGTACAAATGCCACAGGTAGCAAACCAAACCTGTGCTGCCACCAGTTTGTTGGTTAGAATCTGGGTATAATTTACCATTTATAATGTTATGTGTTATTGGAAGGCACACTCAAGCAACCCAGACACCTACACAAACTAAATTTGAGGTGCAACACTTGCGGCCACAGAAAATGTATGTACATGTTTGCATCTGAAAACCTGGGAGGCTGGTTATCACTAGGGATTGAATTAGATCCAAGAGGACAATGTTAGTGCACCTCTGCCAGAAACTGCAGAGCTTGTTTAACCAATGCAAGTTTCTGTTTCTGACTGTTCTGCTTAGAAATGGTTCGAGAATAAATTTAACCACAAACTTAAAGATGAAACAAAAAGGACATTCCTTCCCCACCCTCCCGTTTTTTGGTTTTTTTTTTGAAAAATGCTATTGTTAACATCCTCCCTTGTGGTATTTAACTGAAAATCAGTGACCCGCCTTAAAAACTACAGGTTTCAGCCCTGAGGTGTCTCAAAAGGGACCTGATTTTACACACAAAAATACAAACAAGTACTTACTGCTCAACCACCCCCCAGTCCCTTTCAGGTGTCTCAGCTGGGCTTCCATGGCAGAAGCACCCACGCTCACTGCCGAGCTGCGAAAAGATGGACCTCGGGGGTTAGACCACATAATGAAAATTACCCAGCCAATTCCCATGAAGTGTTTTGAACACAAAAGCCCAGTGAAAGTAATAATGGTTCAGTTCTGTTTTTCAGCTATGAAATCAGCTTGCAGATTAATATTCTTCAATTACAAAATAACAATTTTCAGCTTGAAGTGGTTTGTACTTTTAAGTGCAATTGGGGTTAATAATGGTCTGTGAAAGGAGAGCTGTTAGCAAACAGTAACCCAGAGTGAAAACCTTAGCATATGGGTACCTGAGCTACATTTTACATGAAATGTTGGACTGTAAATTCAGAAAGAATTACATAGGAAAATACCATCTAGCCCACTAAGTATCTCAAAGGTGAGAGAAAGCTGTATTTTCTGCTTACATATGCCAAGAGATAATTGTCATCTGACTGCCAAGGCAGCTCCTTTTACCTATGGCTATTTCTAACTCATGTATATAATGCCTTATCTGCCTGATGTGTTCAGATCAATTTAGGCAATAACTAGAGTCACAACGTTTAAGTTCTTTTCTGGATCTGTGCCCAAAAGCATAGATATCTGAAACTTATATAAAATTAGATTAACTGCTTTTCAATCCAAGGCATATCGTTATAATGTATTTGTACTATCTATAATTTAGTTATTGGAATACTTCTGTAAATAATTGTAGTCTTCTAGCCTACAATATTAAGGTAACGCCTTCTGGGAGTCCCAAATGCAAAAAGCCCAAATTAAACGCTTCTGAATTTCAAAAGAAAATCCTAAGTCAAGGCAGAGAGTTCAAAAATTATAAAAACAAGGCCAAGATCCTCAAAGCTGAGTGGTTGTTTTCTGTGGCCACAAACAAGGTATAAGTGTGCAACACTTTCTGAAAATTCGTCTCTAAGGTTTGTGTTAAAACATGGGCACGGTCCCAAGCACTGAATATCCTTGGTCATAGTGCCCTACTTCAAGTATTCCCAGTAGTCAGAGACAGTAACAACTATCTGCAACATAGAGCAAAGCACTCATTATTACATGCTGGCAGGATCTGTATCTCTAATACACTGAAGAAACTAGCACGCTGACAAGGAAGTTTGAATGCTACAAAACATGCTTTATTTACCAAATGCAAGCTTTTAGAAATTCAGGAAGGTAGAAAAAACCCAAACAAGTTAAACTGGAATTCCTTATATTCCTGAGTTCAAAAAATGCTTTCTGTTCAAGCAGAGACCTTCAACTCTGGTATAAATGAAACATTTAACAATGATTTACCTATAAATGAAACACTTAACAAATAACAATCAGTTATACAACCTATGTAGAATCAGCAACTTATCTTAGAAGACTTCTAGTAACAAATTTTCTTTGTGGCAGCAGCATATCCAGCTCACGTGTCCAGTGTTGGCCAGCTTTGTTTATTCTGACTGTCAATCACTCTTTTAAGTGCTTCATCTGGCAGAAGATCTGATCCTTTTACATCAACATGGCTACAGCCCATCTTAGGGCATCTGTTAAAAAGAAAAGGGAGACTCCATTAAATTGGAAGAATTGTATTTGTCAGATATAGGCTTTTGCATAACATCTGCTAGCTTTTTTTTTTTTTTTTAAATCTGGGATTCACTCTTTTTGTCAGTTCCATGTTACCTCTTGTCCTCTTCACCAGCCCTATGTGAGAAAAAATAAATCTATCTCAACAGGTGAGAATCATCAGCTGAAGGAAAGAAAGAAGGAGCACAGTGAGAGACGGAGCCTTTCACCTGTAAATCACTCTCTTGCTTCATGCACACAAGCTGCCTTCATTAGCAATGATATCAGCACTGCATGGACACCTTTCCGTGTTGCTTTCTCTCTTTGCAGTCCCCTGCAAACTGCAGGTAAATACCTCTTACCTTACTAATCTGCAGTGGAGAAGTATAATCTTCACTGGCAGATAAATAGGGAAATTATTTTCTAGGGAAACAAATAAAAGGGAATGAGTCTTGCCATGACTGACTGGTGAATCAGTGGACTATCTAGTTGGTGTAAAAATCAACCAACGTGACCTTTTATGAGCTGTGAAAGCTCCAAAAGGAGAAATGGGGTCCAATTAACAGCCTCTAGATGATAATCAAATACAAAATGTCTTACAACTATTTGAAACAGCTAGATAAAGACAGCAGGGTGAAAGACATTCAGGGACCAAAGGTCATTTCCTTTGGCAGCAGCCCAAACATACACAGATGGCACCTACAGTCAGAAGTAACACTTTTCTTGAATTTTTCCTTAGTAACTTTTGTTTGAGGTGCTGAACTTATTTACACTCAGTACTCATAACTTTTACTCCAGATTTGTCCACAGCTTACTGTGTTTATCATAGAACAGTCACTTAATTGCTCTGTGCCTCAGTTTTCCCATTTATCACCTTAATACAGCAATAGCTTGCCAGATTAATGAATAACAAGTGCTCAGAAAGCTTCCCACATTTCCTGTAAGCATAAAGTATTCGTATGTCCTTCCAGGCAGTGGAAAATAGTGAGCAAACCAAGACACGTAAGAGTTGCCTCAAGGAGTGTGTGACAAGTCTGTCAGCACAGGGCTGTGTGTACGTCAGCTGAAGGGCTGGCAGGCAGGCACTGCACTGCCAAGGGCACTGAAGGGATCCCGTGGATTCAAACTGGGAAGTACTTGTGAGGAAACAGCCACTCTGTGTCTCCAGAGTGAGCAACAGCTCTGATTGCAGAGTCAGGATAGTGAGGATACCATAGTCACGCCCTGCTCTGCCAGGACACCTGCTCCCACAGGAATAGCCCTGGCAGGAGCACAGCCCAGCAGCAATGCCTGAGACTGGGATACTGAAACAGGGAACTTGTTGCCACAGCTGGCCTGTCTTCCCACCACAGAAAATAATGGGTTTTCAGAGTAACTGCATTTTTATGAGAAAGTTTAAAATTACAATAGGTTGGTCAGCCTGAACAGAGAAAGCCAAGGAGTCCTTCTCAATTTAGTTACAGTGAAGCTGTGGCATTGCTGTGTGTGTGCTTTTCTAGCACTGGAATAACTGCTGTAAAAATGGTAAGGCTGCAAGCTAAAAGCTCCATATTAAGAACTGCAAGCGTTCAGACTGCATAAATAACTTTGGTTTTGATATAAGGTAGCTTTTAAAGCTAGGTGCACAGCTGATATGATTTTTTAACTCCAGAGTTTCTCTAGTCTTCCATTTCTTAAATGGTAAAATAAAATTCAATCATGTGAACCTATTTGTTTTTCTGCAGTGCTGAAACTTTTGATCCACTAAAACAATTTCTCCTAAATTGACATTCTTCTGATGGATTTAACAACACAGAAAAATATTTAGATATTAACATCCTAAATTCAGTTCCGTATCAGAGAAGGTATTCTTGTCATGGTTTTGGGCTGTTGAGCATATGGTTTTTAGCCTCTCCCTATCCTCCAGAACACTCACTTTCCTCCAACTTGAGAGCTATTTCCCAATTCCTGTTCATTTTTCCAGCCAAGTTTCTGTCCATCTATGTTGCTGGTTTTGTTGTTATTCCCAGTATATTGCACCCACTCCAGATTTTTCCCTAGACCTTGTAACACAAACAAGGTACTTCCACCTTGTTCTTCAAGCTGTCTTGACACTGAAGTAGTGGCTGGGCATCCCAACTGATGCTTGGTTTTACAGCAGTGCTTTCCCGTAGCAGGGAAGGAGCACAGAATAAAAACTCCTGCTCCACCTTTGTAACCCCCATGGAGGACTGTGTTAGAGCCTAACAGAAATGCCAGAGCAACAGAGGGAGGAAGAAAGATGCCTGTGGCATTATCTTTAGGGAAATCAGGTTGCTGGTCCCTGACAGACCTTCCTGAGCAAACTGCACAGTTATTAAAAAGTCCACAATTGCTAAGTTTCCATGAAGTCATCAGCCCCAGAGCATGAGGCTCTAGCATAAATGGTGTAAAAACAAATGTGAAATCAATGATGAGCTGGTATGTCCTCTCAACTTGCTCTAAAAAACATCAGTGTCCAAGCCTCTTTTCTTTTTCGTCTTTTTTCTTTTTTTTTTTTTTTCTTAAAACCATCCTTATTTTCAAATCTACTGTGGAGAATTTGAGGTTTAAAAATTCAACTGTTACATCTTCTCATTCAAAAGAATATGTCCCAGGTGGAAAAGTGACAGAATGCTTTGGTGATACAAGGAAAGAATTATTTAACTGCACCACGGTAAGAACTGCACTGCACTATATGATCACGTTCTTAAATTCTGTTCTACCTAACGTGTTGTGGTTTAGTATTTCCCACTTTAACACTCAGTTGTTTTAATATTTCTCAGCTGTACTGGGATATAACTGCAAAAGACGGTGCACAGAGGATTTTTTTTTCCATTTACTTCAAGGCTTGCTACAAAAGCAGTGGGAACAAACCAGCAACTCAATTTTAGGAAACTGACATCTCTCTTTGTTGGTCATGGATATATGAAATCTCTTTACTTCTGTTGTGCAGCTACAAGTAGTTATAACTTCCTCACACAATTTCTGAATATTTCCTTACACATTGCTTTCATTAAAAAGAAAAGCTCCTTCACATGTCTAGTACTAACGAGGGGACTGTGACTTGGGCAGACACTGAGGTTTTACTTCCTGCAGCCTTGCCAGTCCAAATACATTTCCTAGAACAAGTGGCGTAAAATTCCACTTACACAGCAAAGCAAATGGCTTTTCCACACATTCTTTTTAGCTTACCGGACTTTTTTCTTTTTCTGCTTTTGTGTCTGGATCATTTCTAGAATGGCATCTTCTTCATATGTATGTCCACAGACTTTGTTTCGCACTGGCCTCTTCATTGTCATCTGTAATCAGAAAGGACTGATTTAAAGGAACTGATAATGCCCATGAAAATGCTTCTTCTAAGATTTTATGTGAAACAGCAGAAAGTGTGTTTGCCATTCATACACGGCATTGACACATACATGTCAAATTACAGGATGAGGTCCTGCATGGTAAACTGCATTCCTACTTACATGAGTTTTCTTCCCAGGCAGTATTGCTCTTATCTGATAATGCTTAAAATTTATACTATTTTGTTGTTAAATATATTGTTGTTTAACAGGTACTGCAGATTTTTAATAAACAAACCTATGAAGAATACAAAATAACTATTTCCCTGTCAGTTACTGTAGCAGTGATACATACCTGTGTAATGGGACAAATAAAGTTCATCTGACTCCGAGTCACAGCTATATCATCATCGATTTGTTCAATGGTGTCATTACCATGATCTGATTTATGAGAAAGTATAATGGGAAAAAAAGAAAAAAAAATGTTTCTTATTTAATATAGATTGCCAATACTTAAAATAAGCTAATAAAATCCAACATTTGCCAAGCACTATTTCACAGTGATATCTAAAATGCCACAGCATGTTTCTGTACCACTCCATGAAAAAAACACTGCAAAAATACTGTACTATAATGTATTTTAGCAAATGTGGATTTTTATATTGTGACCACTGTGTGTGTGTGTGTGCATGTCTATTTACAGCCAATGCTAGAAAGAAAGTCTGGGAAGGAGAGTAGGCTGGCCTGAAGATATGAAAAACCTTTGGTATTCACTATTCAAGTTCACCAAAACCCAGTAACACACAGGTGAGTCCCCAGAACCTAGCAAAGGATGAGGTGGAGCAGATCTGGCAGTCCTACCCTCAATACCAGTTTGAGTGTCATAAATGGGCTTGCTGTATAGCCTGTATATACTGTATACACTTTAAAAGGAATTTGTACTGTTTATCATAATGCATCATTTATAAAGTGATGCTGCTGTATTTTGATAAGACTATAATTAGTGAAAAACAAAAGCCAAAATGTGTCACGGACAATAGAAATGTTACTGAGGTAACCTTAAAGAGGAGGGGCAGAATGAAATACTGACAATTCCCAGAAAACACCCAATGGCCCAATGCCAGGGAATGAAGGGCAAACAAACAAGAATAAATCGACCTAGAGCTGGAGGAGCTGCAGGTCCCCACCTTTACCAGAAGAAGAAAGCAAGGCATAAGCAACTCTGTGCACCCAGGGGCACACCAACTAGTGTTCAATGCAGTAGTTAAAGTTAGCCAGAGTACAAAGCTGAGACATGGGAGCAGCTAAGGAAGAGAAAAATATGCATATATGTATTTATATATATTTATATATATATATATAGAGAGAGAAGCTAACTATAGCCTTAATGAAATGCATACATAATTCCTTATCTTCTATCTCTCTTTTGTTACTGTAAATCTATGCTTTTAGTTGAATGCATTTGTTTATCTTTGATTCTTATCTGGTAATAACAGCAAACTTAACACCTGCCATAGCTTTCCATTCCTTTGGTGTAGTTCTGCAGTGCCTTTGCAGAGGCAGAGCAGGGCCCTGGGGTGCAGTCCTCAAGGTGTCCCAAGCAAACAGAACATTTTTCTCTCTAGCTGCACAAGCTGCACTCCAAAGGAGTGAGAAACAGAAGTGAACACAGAGTTTAGAATTACTTCATTATTTGCCTTCTACAGCATCTCAGCCTGGGCTCCCTGTGCTGCTGTTGCACACTATCAGCCAATCTTTGCATCCCTGGTATTCAGTCTTCCACATCTATTAAGGACCAGTGTTTCCTAACTTATGGTCAGTCCTGCATGCCTGTGTGATACCATCACCTTCCAGATGATACCAGCAGACATCACCCGTGGAGCAACCAAAACCTCTCACACCCAGCCTAGACTGAGCTCATTGCCCCTTGAGCCAGCACAGCTCTGGCTGGGGGACACCTGACATTGATGTTGCATCCATCACTCCACCACAGCACCTCTTGGTATGCCAGGCCTATTTCAAGATTTTCCTCCTTAACAGAGCTTGCCCTTCTTTCCATGTCAATATTCCAAGCATTTAGGAATGTTTCTGACCCAGGTGCTCTAACCCCAGGTATTTGGGTTGGAACTAGATGACCTTTAAGGTCCCTCCCAACCCTAACCATCTTATGCTTCTGCTCCTGTGAATACCACAGGAATACTCAGGCAATCATCAAGGATATTTCTGTGTCTGCTAATAAGGTCTCATTCAATCAAAAGGGTGTGGATTCGGGGGGAAAAGGAGCTCCAATGTCCAATGTCAATCATAATTTCAAGGCTTTAATCTCCAAGAATATTAACATACCTTCATCAGATACTGACCACCTATCAAAGGCAAATACTTGCAAATCAGAAGGAAAAAGTGGGCACAATTTAACTATAAATAGCAAAACTACAATGGTATAGGCACCTGAAATGCAGTTGTGTTAGTCACCAGTTTTCAGGAAAAAACTCTGTCACATATTATTTTTGGATTGCTTATATATATGGTTTATTCTATCATAAACACACAGTATTTGAAGAAAGTACAACTTTTAGAGGGAAAAAGTGTTTTTAATGAAGCTTTTGAAATACAAAGCAATGGGTGAAATCCCACAAGACAGCAAAGCTAAGCAATACTGGAACTATTGGTAGGTGGCAGCTTTGGCATGGGCTGTTTCACTTCAATATCATAATGATTTTTTTTCTACGAGGAATGCCAATGAAGAACAAGAGATTCAGATTGTCCTTAAATTCATGTATCTGCAAATTTTGACATACTGCAGCTCTAATCTTTCCTATGGACAACATCACATTTTTCTATGTTGTACTTTGTTTCAACCCATGAACTTGGCACGTAATTCCAGTGTACCAGGCCATCACGTCAGTCAATGACATTAGAAAGCATCAGTAATAGCAAGATCTAGGACAGGGGACTGCTTACAAAAGATGATTTTTTTTTAAAAAATCAATATGCAGGCGCCAAGGAAGATAGGTGAATTTCTAAAATGTGGGGCTTGTGCCTGTGACTTTACTTCTAAAGCCCAGCACTATAAGATAGGGATGTAAGTGGCTTTTTCTGGAAGAGTATTCACCTGTGCATCACCTTCTGACTTTTTGCTAGAGTCACCACTTCCCTCATCACTTCTGTGCATGCCTAATTAGGTACCAACACAAGAATTTAGTAGTGAAGCATGTTCAAAAAGATGAGCTCAAGCTGGGCTACTGGTGCTTGAGCTTCCCCTGAAGGCCTCAGGTCTCTAAATTATGCGAGATAAATCCCAGGCTGGGGTAACTTTTTTCCCATACTGGCTTTGGAGGTGATTCAGATGCCTCATGTTTAATGCTTGAAATTTCATGAGCTGAGACCTACTCCTTTTAGGTGGGGTATATTAATCTTCTTGGATTCAAACTGTCCTCTTGCAGCAAGCTTATCTTAAACACTTCAGGTTGCACTTCATTTGCAATGATTTTGTATACAGCCTATCAGAGTGGGGTCCTGGCTTCAAGAGGTGATCACAGCCCAAATGAATCACTATTTAAAATATTTCCTTTCCATAAGCAGCTAATATTTTTAAAAACAAATATGCAAGACTGGGATGATGCAAGTAATACCTCAAGCATGTCAATAGCAAATTAGCATAAATCAGATAAGCCACCCACAGGTTTGTTGTTATTGCTTGATGTCCTATGTTACAGGAGAAGAAAGGAAAATAACTTTTTTCGGTAACAGTAAATTTTGCAGAGATTACACAAGACACACACACTCATCCTAAGTTGGTCAGTAAGATGCTCTGAACTATAGATCTATATCTGTAGCCTCATATTGGAAGATGTTTTCATTTAGGTCAAAGGGATTTTTTTACCAAATGAAATGTATAAAAATTTAGAGGATCTAAATTGCAAGTCTGACTATTCTACAGAAAGAAATAAAAACACTAGATCATACATATTTCAGCTAAGTCAGGTTATATTTTTATAAAATTGAGTTTTCCTAGCAAATTAAAACCAGATGCAGAAAACACTAAGTTATTGTTCCCAAAATTCAGATGTTGCCTTAAGTAACAAAGTGCATACATCTACTTTGGTAGTCTGAGAGATCACATTTTAAGTGCCTTAACAGTTTCTAGTTTTCCATTCCAGCCAACTGAAACATGTTATTAGTAACACATTTTCTATCTGGCTATCTCAACAATGATGTTTACAGCTGTTGTAATAAAACTGCATTCTTATAAAGGTATCTATTTTTGGTAACACATCATAATGAATTTTGCAACTGCCAACTGTTCTTTTACTTATTCATTTTAATTAAAAGGTGGTATTAATTTATATCTGTATCACTTTCATCTCTTGATAATATTGTGACTAACATGCCTTAGCTCAGTTTTTACTTACTCTGCTGAGAGAGACAGAACTTTTAAGCCAACTTTTAAAAATAGGAAAACCATAGTGCAGAGACATTAACTGCTGGATTGTGGATTATACTAAGCATAGATAATATACATGTTAAAAAAACATGAGAGGAAAGATCCTCTCCACTGTCGTTTTTATTTCTACAACCAAGAGACTGCTGTCTGCTCACTGCTCCCAGTGTAAGCAGTGCCGTCTCCCCAGTCTCCCTTTCTCTAACCTGTTTCTCAGTGAGAACATGTTGCAACGTAAACTCCGTTGATTTCTTTCCTTTTGTGCTGGGCTGTTCTGCCTTCTCACCTGCCACAGTCAGATACTAATCCTGGGAATCAAAGGGTAACATTAAGCATATGGGATTAAGTCTTTGTAAGCCTGAGCCACCAGACAGACGAGGTCTTGGCTCCCAAGAGGGTCTATTGTACTGCTGAGTCCATAGAAATAACAGCACTCATGCAGGCTGGGAAAAATCCTATCTCTGAGAGCTCCAAGAAAAACATGAATGTTATGAGGACAAGTCAGATGCCAAGGGTTCCTGCCAGCAGGGCACAGAAAATAATGAAAGGTGGGGGAGGTGAAGGACATTGTCACATCCAAGAGTTGTGCTCTAGGAGTCAGAAGCCATCTGGGGTGAGCAAGGGCCACAGCCAAGTCTAAAGGAAGGACCTGACACTGCTGAGACCACCAGGTAATGCTTGAAAGTGGGTCAGCATGCCCATGACTGCTCTGAATTTGGGTTTACTTCCGGTCCAGAGAAGCAGAGCAGAACAACTGTCCAGTCTCTTTCCTGAGAGATGGATCTGCAGTAAATGCTGTAGGAGTGAAAGAAGAGGGGAAGCAGAGAGTAATACCTTCCTGGCAAACTCTCCCAGTGTCTAGCAATTTGTGGCCAAGGACTTCCTGAGTCAGAGGCAATATCTTCATACTTAATAAGCCCTGGAGTTTTCCTTCAATGAATTTGTCTAAACTTGGAGAGGGGAATTTTGGCCTGGACCTTCAGCTTGATTAGAGACAGTTATCTTTGCTAGAAAGGTTAGCAACAGTTTAATTTTCCTTGAAAATTACCACAGAGGCTGCAGGTTACAGTTTAATTTGATTTTTAAGAGGGAAAATAAGGTGTGCAAGCTGCAGCTGCAGTCAAACAGTTCAAAGGCGTTTTGCTTTTTGCCAGAGGCGTGTGATAGTTTAATGTGCCAACCAAGCCAAACTAGGCTTTGCATTGAAGTACATTACAATTTGATTACTTGCTGGTGTTGCAATACCAAGTTGATCTAAGGAAGGTGGCCTCTAACACGTTGCTCCAGATTGCAATTGCAAATTTACTTGCTCCTGCCCAGGCCAAGCAACTTGCTGGTAATTTACTGCCAAGTGCTTTGTATATGCCCTGTTTGACAGATACTTGTGTGAAAAGCACACAGACGTCAATGCAAAATAAAATGACAATCCTGTAAATATAAGTCATTCTTATTTTCCTGGACTGCGAAATATAAATTAGATAAATGAATTAGCAAATTTTTAGTTCCTTTACATCATAGTGGGGAAGGAAATGATAGTGTCTTGCACTGAACTTTAATCCTCTAAAAACTCCTTTAATGCCATCAAATTCACAGCATTTGTATATTTTACAGTATTTTGTCCAACTAAGATACAGGTCTTTTAAAATACAGTATTCTAAATGGAAATATGTTCCCATTTTACCCTTTCACTATTGGGTAGAGCTGCTTGATGCCAGTTTTCCAGAATGGCCTTAAAATGAAGAGGAACTGTAATTTGATGGAAATGTCAATGGACAGCTTTTACAGAAATGTAAATGAAGGAGACTGAAAGACATTTCCAGCTAGATACAATTTGCTGTTAAATATATTAATAATAAAATGTGACTACAGATCCTAGGGAAAAAAAACAACAAGAATTCCAGAGGTGCTCTGCAAAACCTTCAACTCACGCACTAATCAAAGTGAGAAGAGATCAACTTTGCCTTTAGACTTTGGGAAATTCAGACTGTTGTGCAGTGGGAACTGTGTCTGCAGAACAGAAAGGATATCTTTGACTATAAACCACAAAACAATTTGGCAGGCAAACATAGAGGCAGCTTTCTTGCTCCTTCTGTTATTGCAAAGAAACATGAGAAATCCACACTTCAGACGTCCTTGGATAACATTTTAAACTGCAGTTTCCTCATTGCTGCTGCCTGGACTCAATCTGAAGAAGCTGCTGGGGGAGATGAGGATTACCTAAAAAGATGTCATGAAGAACCTGAAAAGATGAGGATTACCTGAAAAGATGTCATCAATAAGCTCAGAGGAGCTACTATTTCTGGAAAACCTAAGGTGGTCATATTCTTCCATCTTAACTACCATCACCCAAAATGACATGTAAACTCAAGAAGCAGGTTAAGCACCAGAGACTTGCTGAAAACAAAAAAACTGATAAATGCTTAAATGACCAGGAAACTCTAGGTCTACATGAAAGTGTGCCAGGCATGTGACAGTGGAGCACAAGTATTAAGGATGCCATAGTACCAGTAAAGCAAGATGAAAACTGGAATATCTTATGAGGAACAAATGTATCAAACACAAGCTACTAAATTGCAAATATATGTAAAGAACATTTTTATTACTTGCTCTGCAGGAGAAAAAAGGCTGAGCTATCAGTGCTTCACGCAGTATAATATATAAAGGCAAATGCCATGCTTAGAGAGCATCATTTAGTCATCAGAGATGAGAAGAATATCACACACATTTAAAAAATGAAGAAATTTAATCCAGGCACATGAAAGAAAATGTTGCAAAAGATGCAACCAGGAAAAAAAAAAAAAGCTTACCATTTCATTAGAAGATGAACCACTTTCCATTACTAACATTGTGGTCAGAATCTGGAATGTCACTGATGCAATGCTAACCATCAAATGACATGAACATGTAGGGCTTGTCGACACAGGGAAGTTGTTGCAAAATAAGCGAGGGTGTGAATACAGAATGCATTAGCTACTTGGCACTAACTCAGTGTGTGGACACTCCTGTTCTGCACTAGGAGTGCCTTTTGGCTGTTCAGCCTAATCCACTTCCACACTGGACTTGAGGAAGGCACTGTTAATCCTGGGCTGGAGTAGTGAGAGGACAGCTGTTGGTATTGACAGAGGGGAGCCCCATCCTAGCAGTCCCTGGATGGTCTATTCTATAAATTTAACTCTTATTTTCTTAGAACAATCCATGCCAAGCATTCTCTACAAGCAGAAATCATGTCTATGAATTCTCTGAACAAAAGGTAACACCATGTATCTTGTAACCCCAGTGGCTGGGAGTCACTTTGCCTATTTCAGTATGTCATTTGTGCATTCTTGTAGACGTTCACTTCTGAAAAGGTGAACTGGTGATGGATTTTCAGGTGGAACAAGCTTCTGCTAGAATATGCTCCTCAACAGAACTGTTCCAGGGTAATGGACAGAAAACAAAAAGAGCAGTGATGGGGCAAGCAAACCAGGCAGCAGTGGTCCCTAGCAGTCCATCCAACAGGCTGCTATGGTACTAGTGAGCAGAAAACCCCCCAGCAACACCAAATGATCATACCCCTAGAAAATTATCACTCAGATAATATCAGATTATCATTTCAATCATTCTCTTCTCATTCTCCTCACAAGAATTTTTTGACAAAGACTTCATTGTTTTCCTATTCTAAACAGCTCTCTGAAAACACCTTAGAATAATATACCCTGCTGCCAGGCGAGTTGTGAATACAGACACATGGAGTTTGTCATGTGTTGGGACACAGGTAGGAATATTTATAAGCTATATGGGGAGAGGGATGAAACTCTAATCCTTGAACACAAACCTGTTCACTTTGTGATGGGCAAGAAAGACACAGACTCAGTAGCTTTGAAACTGCAGAGAAAGCACAGGAAAGAGCAACTGGTCACCTTTGAGAATGGGCAGGTTTACAGTACAGAAAACCAGCTCCACTTTCACCCAAAGAAAGGGCAGGAGACAGATATGCTTCTCTTTACCAGAAGAAGACTTATGTAAAATATTGCTCTTGAATAAAGACATGAGTGTCTTAAGACAATAAGAAAATGTGAAAACAAAATGGTGGGAACAAAAATACCCTTTTCTCTACTCCTTAAATGTTGAAGCAATTGAAATAAATTTTTAGGTGCTACATTTTATTTTAAAATTAATCTTAATGAAAAAAGTATTTCCAATTCTCTTCTTAGTGATGCATTTCAATACTTCACAGTGCTTTCTAAAATTCTTACCTACTTTCAGGTAAGAAAAGTTTAATTTTAAAATGTAACATCAAGTGAATATAATTCAATGTTCAGTGAAGCACTACATATATACACATAACCTACTGAGCCTTATTATTAGGATGTATAAAAAGAGAAGTTGTGTTAATCTCCCATTTTTTTTTAAATAGAACTAATTTTTTGTCTGTATTTTGCATATAAGCTTTACCATTCCAGTTATTCTGAATTCTGCAGCTTCACACTGCCTGAAATGCCTCTGGGATGGCCTGTCACTGCTTCAGACACTGGCTGGGTACTTGCTTGGGGCTGCATCTCCTGCTCTGCTCCTGCTTTGGTTACTAGCCCACAGTCCTGACAACCTCCTTAGAAGAGGAATCCTTCTTAAGTAACAAATCATTTGTAGAAGTACTAACACCCTTCTTCTCTTGAACACAAAGCACTATAGAAGGAGATCAATTATACTGTTGTGACCATTTCATTGGTGGAAAACTGAGGCACAGAGCACGAATACATCCAGAATCACCAGCACTCTGTGTGTTAGACCATTGTGTTTCCCATTAGACCACACTGCCTTACCCCTAAGTAACTAAGGCTACGATCAATTTCCAAATACATTCTCAGTAAAAGCAAAAAGCAAAAAATACAACACAGAGAAAAAACACTATCTTCTCGTAATTGCAAAATATCTGGCTGTTTATTCTAAGAACAGCAACACTTGCACTGGAGAACACAAGAAAATTTTATAAGAAGTCATATTTATAAAATAATATGTCTAGCCTAAGCTACATAGAAAAAAAGAAAAAATAATAATTCATATCAAAACAAATTAAAAAAAAAAAGTGGAGTTTTTGTTTAGGGGTGTTTTAAGAGGGCCAGATTGGCCATTGCTCAACCATAAAACTGCAAGGTTTTTCATTTAGATTAAAGCAGGGTGACATATTGTCTGTGTGAGTATGAAGACATTCCGCATGAGCTATGCTGTGCACACCAAGCAGATCTTCACTGTAATAATCCTCAGTAAAATGTTCCCTAAAAGAAACAAAAAATGTTTCTAATCCCAGTATATAGAGCATCCTCCAAAACAATGTCATGGTGGGCCTGTGCAGCCAAACATAATGTTGTAATTGGTTTGAGATGATTTTTCTCAACCTGTCCTGTGATGTAAGATTAGGCTTCTTGAGTGGCAGTCAGTAGAAAAAAATCTAATGCTAGAGCCCTGAGCTATAAATACTCATGGATTATAACTGCAGAAGCCTAGTAGCTTCTGATGGTAATTAGTAGTTAATTTTAAGTCTGACTGATATTTATTTTAAATCCCTTTCTGCAGATTCTCATTTGCCAGGAGTGTAACTGGCAGAGTTCTTTAATGCTACACACATCAGAAAACTCTTATCATTCTATTGCCATCATTTATATCACAAAACATGCACTTCTGACTTCACCTTGACATTCAGCGTGGTGCAGACAACAGACAATCTGGAAATGACTGTGCTTTAAGGCAAATATGCTGGGATGACTGTGAGGGGCTTAACTAGGGTCCAACACTAGGCATAGTCTTTTAAACTCACAAGGTCTCTCTATGCCTACACTTTCTTTTCCATATCAGCTTTAAGAGCAGAGTGAATTGGGACAAAGGACTAGAACAGCCTCAGCACAGATGCACACAGCAGCAGGAACAAGAATGGCAGAGCAGGACAAGCAGAACAAGGGAAGCTAATGTTGAACTGATGGGACAGCAGTTGCAGTTTCACTGGTGCTTTGTAACAGGGATAAGGAGCATACAGTTAAATCACAGGGCATACTGCACTGTCTTCATCTTTCTAGCAAAGGAGTTACTATTACATTCATTATTTTAGTCTTACAGTTATTACCAGAATGGAATAACATTATAGTTTACCTCTTAAGAACTATTAACTTCCCTTGCACTCTGGTTGGCACATCAGCCCTTGCAGAAACATGCACAATCCCTATATGATGCTGAGGAAGATCGAGGGTATGTATCTCAAAATAAACAGTTTAATATAAGTCAAATAATCAAACTACACTAATTACAGACAGAAACCAAAAGTGCAAAGAGCTACCCTAAGGAACCACCTTTTTGTCAGTGGTTCTTTCACACCAGAAATGAAGTACAGCCTTTCAACTCAGAATTTAGGTTAGCTCACTGTTACTGGGACTTTCTGGTTTGTACAAGTAATTTAAGAGTCCTTTTCTACACGTATGGATACAGCTAGTAAAAATATTGGGAAACTGTGCTCAGTAGGAATGGAAAACTTTTAAGGACTAAATCAATATATAAAGGGGGATTGGAAGAGTGTTGGAGAGAGACTTTTCACCAGGGCCTGCAGCCACAGGAAAAGGAGCAGGGCTTTCAAAGTGCAAGAGGATGGATTAGATTGGGTGTGAGGAAGACATTCCTTACTATGAGCATTGTGAGACACTGGAACAAAGAAGCTGTGGACGCTCCGTACCTTAAAGTGTTGGACAGGTCTTTGAGCAGCCTGCTTTTGCAGAATATGTCCATGGGAGAGGGGTTGGAACTAGATGATCTCTAAAGGTCTCTTAAACCCAAACCATCCCTGATTCCAAGCTTTTATTTACAGATACCAGCCCTGGCAGATAACAGCTCTTTGAAATCAAATACCACCTTGGCATGGCATGCATGCCAATGCTAGAACATGTAACACAATTTAGAACATTATTTGTTAAATTAAGAAAATGAAAAGCACTTTTAGTAAAGACCACAAAGGGAGGCTCTCCTTTAAAAAATGCAACGATAGAGAATTCTAGCCACAGACAAATGGCACATTTCAGCTCTCCCCATGACAAAACACACTCAGCTTTAACTGAAAAACAGCTGAGATCATACACTTCCTAGAGGTGTCCTGCTAGATTTTTCACTGCAGAGCTGATCAAGGTACAGCATCCCATTTCACATAAAGGAAAACATAAAATATCAAAAGTATTATTCAAGTATGTGCCCCCTCTTCAGGGGGCACATACTTGAATAATAACTATTTCTAGCCAGGGATTACAGGGGAATCTGGAAAACAGCAGCAAGTGCATGCTGGTTTTGTAAACATAGAAAATGATCACTTCCAAACTTTCAGCTGCTTGAGGTGCTGGCCACCCATATATGACAAACCTAGCAGGGAAGAGTCACCGTGTTAGTGACACCCACAGGTATGTGGAAAGGGCAGTCATTTAGCAGTAAGCAGAGTTCCTTGGGAAGTGACAGTCTTTGCAATCACACATTCCTGGGTTACTACATTTGGCCTCTGGCTTGTACAGCACAGAGCTTGAAACCAGGAGCTCGATTATCACTGACAATGCTGATCTGGAATTTCAGGAATGGGTTGTAGTGGGTCCCAGGAAGCAAACAGCACTTATGAAGCAAAGAAGCACTCTATGCCTTTGCCAGCAGAGAATGTTATGTTGCTCTGAGATGTTGCAAGAGCATGAAAGCAGTGTGGGAAAAGTGCAAACAGAGCTGGTGCAGTAAGAACTACAAACAGAATCACATTATTAACCAGGGAGGCAGAAAGGTGTATGGAAATTAACACCACTCAGTGCCTGAAAATTTTCTTCAGCAAATTATTGAACAATTGGACTGTAAGCAGCTAAAGGATAACAAGGTAGTAGGAGGCAGTCAATAAGTTTCTGCACAAATCAAATCACGCCAAACCAACCTAACCAGCTGCTCTGATAGACTAACTGTCTCTAATGGACGAGATAAGTCAGCTAACCTACATATCCTGATCTTAAATACAGCCTTTGGTGTTTTCCACATGACATCCTCTCAAGTAAACTAAAGAAATCAGTATACATCTTCACCCAGATCCAAGAAACAACACAGTAATAAGGTTTTTTTCTGATTACAGTTTCTTTCCTTGCTAAAACAGAACGCTAATGTAACAACCATTAGAGTAATGCATAAAACCATAATAGAGATTAAACAAGATTGTGCAAGACACTATACACATTCATGAAACGACAATTCTGGCATTGCAGAGCTACAGTCTAAACAGTCAGAACAGACAAGGGAAATACTTCACCAGCATTGTCAGAGATGGGAAACTGAGGCAGAAAAAGATTAAGAGCCTGATTTTCTAATGAGCTCAGCATATTTCTTGCTGAGCTTGCTTGAAATTCTGGCCATAATCAACATCATGGAAATCACTAGATACTGAGCTCCTTTGAAAACCAAACTTCAATATGAAAATTTGGCCCCAGAGGTCTTTTGAAAATCAACATCAAGAGGCTTACCCAAGGTCACCCAGGAAGTCAGTGGCAGGGCTGGGAACTGAACTCACATCTTCTGACTCCCACTCTGGTGCATAACTAATTTCGCCCTGTGTTCTTGTTTTAATTAGATATGGGGAGATCTCAAACCAGAGAATGCTTTTGAAATGAAAGAAAATCCTCGCAAGTGCATTTAGGTCCCTTTCAGAAGCATCAGCACAATGGGCTTCCAGCAACTCACAAGCAGGAGGGATTTCTAGCTTCGTTAACAAGTTTCTGTTTTCCTCAGACAACACACGTTGTTGTTTACGTTTCACATATATAAACGGATTCATTGGCAAACATTTTTTTCTCTAACAATTTTTTTTGAATTGCAGTATGCCTGTGACCCATACAAATATTTTTCCAGTGACAAATGAGGATAGAAAAAGGAAGCCTGCAGAGTGCAAAGGCTCCTAAGGATTAGTAGACAACCTCTGGGGCAAGGAGTGGAGACTTGTGCTATTGCTTATTATTACTACATTTTTCCCTAGGTAGAGAGAGTTGTTTGAAGTGGTTTCCTTGCTAATGCAGTGGCAGAGCAAACTATTTACTTTGCATGTATATGTGGTTGCTTCAGTACCTCTCTTGCCATTCCTATGGAACACCTAAGATGCACTGCAGTCCACAAGTTCTTTCTGGAACATCTAGGTTCTCAATATTTTCCCTGGCTTTGGCATCATCCACAGGTCTCTAAGCATCTTCCCTGACAAGACTTTGCTGGAGAACTACTGCAGCCATCTCAAGAACAATGGAATATATAAAATTATTGCAATGGTAGAAAACAAGCCAAGTTTGTAACAGCCCCTTTTAGTCCAACACATTTAGCTAAATCCTAGATATGGAATTATTTTGTCAAAGACAGAATAACAGGTTAGTATTTCTATTCTTATTTTTTCTATCGAAAGCTTCAGCCTACTTTTCTGCAGAAGACTATAGAGGTTGATCTGTCAGAAGAGCTCTCCAAAAGGAGGAGCAGGACATTTCCTCAACTCTGACCTTGATATGCTCTCTGTGATCACAGGTGACTCTGCATTCACTGGGAATCTCACTGATAAAAGCCAGTGAATTTTGCTCAGTTTTCCTCAGGCAGAAAGCTACTTGGTGGATAGAAATGGAAACTATGGCTCATTCTGATGGCTGAAGATTTCATAAAAGAAGAGCTGCTGCGTTCATTATTCCCAGATTTCTGTCAAAAGAAAAAAACTGGCTTTCTTCTTTCTGACTTTCAGTCTTCTTGTATGCCTTTAGTGCTACTTTCAAATCTGCTGTCTCCTTTGGGATATGTTTCACTTAGGTTCAGAACAGAATCTTAGTTCTCTGTCAAAAGCACCTTCTACTTTTTTTCCTTCGTAATTTTCACTGCTACAAGTTTATGTGTCCAGCTGCAAAGTTGTGCAAGTTTAAAAACAACTTTATCTAGAAAAGCCAAGAAACACTCCACTAAAGACAAAGCAATAGTTATGGGAAGCAAACAGATAGTGGAGTGAAAGAGATTGTGTACAAGTAGCACGCTTGTTTCTACAGATTAGCTGGGCCTACAGCTTTTACTTACATAGCATTTTAAGTTTCAATCAGTAAAAAGATATTAAGGTTAGTTTAGCACTGGTTCAGGGATTACTAGTGTTTCTACAACAGAAGACACTGAAGGAGGAGTTTGAGGGAAGGCAAATTTCTTTTACAGGGATCTCTTTCTGCTGGAGTGTCTCATGAAGGGGTGGCACAAGAAAGCAAAGGGACACTTTGGAGGAAACAAGTGAAGCTGAGAACCAGGGTTGGCAGTGGTGCCCCAGCAGAGGGGAAGTGGGTGATTCCATGGAGCACCAGCACAGCTGGGTGCGGCAGCAGTCGGAAGATCCTTGCAGACAAAGTGCTCCCAGAGCCTGCTCCTGCCTATCTGTCAGGTTCTTTTTTGCCATCTTATCTGTCTCTTGTTTCACTCCACACCCTCCTCTTCTTGTATGGCTTTTTCATTGTCTCCTCTCACTTATCTTGGATCATAAGCATTCTGGGGGAGGGAACACATCTTTATATAGTAAACAGGCAGTGCTGTTGTGGCAGTATACACAGAATTAATAATAACTCATGCAATACATAAAGGGAAACTTCTCAAATAAGCTCAATTGTCTAGAAGAGGGAATCTCTTCAGTTAATGGAAAATATTACTGAAAATCTTGGCTTTTAAGGTTAAATTGCATGCTTAAACAAACCATGACCACTGCTGAACACGCAGGTTACACATTCCAGAACGCCAATTGAACAGGCTTATGTGGGATCATCCAAAACCTTTGCAAGCTGATAAATCTGAATAATTAATCTCTCCCTCATTACAGGTCTCCAAAGCACATTAATCAGGTCTCCACAAGAGTAAAGTTCACTCTGGAAACAGGAATACATCTTTGACTAATTGGGTGTTTTGATTGGCTGGATTTGGTAAACTGAGGCTGCATTTGAGATATTGGTGTTGACCATACACACTGTTATATGCTGCCATATAAGTTATGCATTGTGCTGTCTGTATACTGACCTAGCAATAGATATAAGAATGTACATTACTTTACTTCTTATCATTTTTAACAAGTGTGACTTTCCAAGGACCTTATTAAATACCTTAGTCTCCTCCACCAGAATCACAAATGGAGAGGGTTCTTTTTCTTTTGGTTTAGTTTTGAACTAGGGAATTTGACTGTATATTACAATCCTTACTATGAACTGAACTCCATGAGGGCAGTACCAGCAGTCTTGCTAATTGTTTCACAGTCATCTTGTTGTCCCTAAACTCACTGAGGGATGGAAATCCCTCTTTACATATATTGGTGCCATGGCCAAAGTCTTGAGAAAAAATTTTCTAGTCTGTTGATCATTCAAAATTTAGAATTTAAGTAACAGTTAGACAAAGCATATACATGCATGAAAACTCAAATACAATTTCAAGTATCAAATAATACAATGCTTTTGAAGATTCAGGGGAAATTTTATTTAAAAGAATATAATTAGAACCCTGCTCACACTGATCTAAAACCCTGAAAAAAGGGTAAAAAAACTGGTATAAACCAGTAGCATTAGCACCACCCTACCGCACTCTCACTTTAATCCTGCAAACATGTCTGGCATAGGTAGCCACAGGCATCTTTTCTCACATGCAACATCATAAAGATCTAGTTATTGGATGTTTGAACGTTTAAAGTGGGTTAAGGATTATACTATTGTAAAAGCAAGTCTCTAACTGAAATCTTAAGTTAGCAGTACACCACAAACTTCTTTCCAAAAGTATTTAACTATCTTGAGATAATACACAGCTTTTTAATGCTTTATGTATTTTTTTTAAATGGAGTACTTAACAATACAGAAACTTATATTCAAATATGATTGGAAATGATTGGAAGCTTTCTTATTAGAGGCAAACAGAAGATTTAATCCACTGAGCACTACTCGTCATTAGTACACAAGTGGATGGGTGAAAATGCAGGAGTTATTAACACTTGAGAAATTAGGAAATCTTATAACCAAAACATTATTTTACAAATTGATTTAAATACAGAAGAGGAATATGTTCAGACAGGTCTTCTGTTTCAGACATTTTATTTCCCTTTGAAGCTTAAGAAAAAGAAGAAGCAAAAGAAGACAAGAGACATGTCAATGGCCGAATGGGTGGGTCAGTCTTCCTGAGAAATGAATCATACTTTTCATTCAGTTTTATGAAAGCCTTGCTTCCAGCATGCCTGTAATTACTATTTGTTGCAGTGGCACACCAGTCAGCCACGCAGTCCAGTTTACATGGATTTGGTAGTTTTCTGAGGGTTTTCTGAGATTTTCTCCTTTGGGACACAAATTACAGTGTGGTTCCCTACCTCAGCATGTAAACATGGGCTAGGAGAGCTGATAAATTTTAGTATAGGATGGTCAGGAAGGTTCTTATATTAGAACCTATTATATTATTATAATAGTCTAAGTTGCTAATTGCAAATGTACATTAATCATCAGTATAAACTGAGATAACCCAGATTATGGCCTGTCTTTGTCATTTTTGGTATTTTATACAACTTTCTATTACTGCCTCACCTGAGTACCTGCTATGTAAAACTGCAAGTGATTCTCCTGTGGGTGATTCCAGCAATGGTGCCCAGCCACTGTGTTAGCAGAGAGAGCACCAAGTCAGGTGCTTAAGAGTCTTACATAGTGCCTCAGGAAAGTCAGCTAAGCAAAGTGATCTACAACTGCCACTGACCTTGTAACTGCTAAAGATTCACAGAGCACAGCTTGATGACAGCACTTCAGATCTCTCATATTTGGGAATTTGGTGCTTTTTTCTGCAAAAGCCTCCTACCATCAGAGGTTTAGAGTTCTAAGGCTTTTCTAGAGTCCAAAACTCTTTCTTTCATAACACCAGGATACAATATTGTTTCTTTCAAAATATGCCAGGAAGAGAAAGCAATAGCAGCTGTCTTTCCCCTTCTTTACTAACTAAGAAGTAGGAAAAAAGTTCAGCTACTCTTGGATAGTTTGCAGCCCTGCTGAGGAAAAAGAAGGGGCCACTCTGATATCTGGACCACTGTGCAGCTGAAGCAACAGATTGAAAACAAGAGCCAAAACCATTGAGAATGACTTTGCAGCTCCACAAGCAGGGCATTCAGCTGGGAGGGATAAAGTTTTAAGCTTTTCCCTTTGCTTCCTGGGTTATTTCTAGTCACATGCTGTCTAATGAAAGATGCAGTTATCAGTACCTTGAAAGCAGTACCAGTGCCAATACCTGGCTGCAGACCACAACCATTAATCTTTTAGCACAGATTTGTGTATTCTATAGCAATCTCATTTGAAGTGTAGACTTTGTGTGCTCATTACAATGAAAAAAAATTGCAACGAGGAGAAAAAATAGGAGAAGACCTAGAAAAACTACACTCGCTTAGAAACTAACTGTGGAAAATATACAGTTGAACTATACTGTGTTGTCCAATTCATTCAAGCATCCTTTTCTCCTTTCTGCAGCTGCAAATGCTGGAACATACTTATTAAAAAATATTTTTTTGGTTTTCAGTTTATCTGTGTTTTATACATTCAAAATATATGAGTCAATTTAAGTAAAATATGAATCATCTAATTTTAGGCTATTTCATTTGTATGCAAGCAATGATAGTGTCTTCAGAGGCAGCCTAAAAAAAAAACCCAAAAACAACATAAAACTTTTCACAGACTATATTTACAAAACTCTGCTGATTTAACATTTTTGTGTCATAGAGACAATACATATATTTTATTCTGTCACTTTTATAAATGAGTAACTTCAACCAGTCACAGCTTCAACTGGCATTTGCAGTTTATACACATCTTTGCTTTTCTAACCTCCTTCTTTTCACCTGGTCATGTATCTCAGCATATACAGGGTGGGTGGAGAGTGGGTTAAGAGCAGCCCTGTTGGGAAAGACTTGGAGGTGTTGGTTCATGTGAAGTTCAACATGACCCTGCAATGTGCTCTTGCAGCCCAGAAAGCCAAACCTGTTCAGGGCTGCAGCAAAAACTCCACGGGCATCAGGTCAAGAGAGGTGATTCTGCCCCTCTGCTCTGCCCTTGTGACACCCCACTTGGAGTGCTGTGCCAGCTCTGGGGCCCCTAAGACATGAAGGATGTGGAAATGTTGGGGCAAGTCCAGAGGAGGTCACATAGATGCTCAGAAGGCTGGAACTACTCTCTCAAGAAAACAAGCTGGGAGACTTAAGGTTGTTCAGCCTGGAGAAGAGAAGGGTCCAGGATGAGTTCATAGCACCTTCCAGTACTAAAGGGGCTGCAAAAGGGCTGGAGAGGGAATTTTTACAAGGGCATGAAGTGATAGGACCAGGAGTAAAGGCTTTAAAATGCAAGAAGGTAGGTTTAGATCAAATGTTATGAAGAAATGCTTAACCATGAGGGTGCTAAGTCACTGAAACAGGTGACTTAGAGAAGTTGTGGATGCTCCTTTTCAAGTGTTCATGGCCAAGTTGGATGTGGATTTGAGCACCTGGTCTAGTAGAAGGTGTCCTTGCCCATGGCAGTGTAGTTGAAACTATATGGTCTTTAAGGTCCCTCCCAACCCAAACCATTCTATGATTCTATGATTGTCCCCCTTTGACATAGCTCAACGATGAGAAGGACATAGAAAGGGCTGAAATAGAATTTTAAGGCCAGAGTGTGCCACTAAGATTTGCACAACAGCATACAAAATGAGGAATAAGAAAGAAAAAATATTTAAGCTCTCTAGAATTCAACACTAAACATGAATTTGAGAAATCACATTGTCTGCCTGAACTTGAAGGGCTATTCTGCAACCCGGTGATGACAATAAATCAGGGATGCCTTTACAGTGATGACCCTTACTTCTAAGAAAGTCATAGAATCATTTGTTTTGCTTTGTAGAACTGTGAGTTTAGTGAGAGAATACCTGTTTTACACTGCTATTCAAAAAGCAACTCTCGAATGCAAACTGAAGCGTATAAATAAAAACCTAGAGAAAAAAAGAGCAATAACTTGAAATTTGTCTAACACATGACTTGCAAACTGACTTTTAGGCACCTGAACAAAAACATCTTTATTCACAGGGTGCTCATTATGCAGAATTTCTTTCACTTGGGCCTCTGTGTTTCTAAGAAATCAGGACACCTACTCTCATGTCTAAAGTCAGTTTATGCCAGCAAATGCCGTAAGAGTGAATCGACATCTCTTCTAAGAAATGGTATTGCTGGTTACCTCATGCATTGAATGAAACCTTATGGTAAAGCTGGCCCTCAGACTAGAACATAAGTTATCTACAAGCTCAGAAGGATCTAGCCATACATTATTTTCCTGTCTTCACACAAAATGTTCCAACGAATTCCACATACGAATGCAATTATTTACACAGCCTCCTTCTGCAGACTTGTGTTAGTGACACCAAAATCTTTAAAAGTAAACAGTTACAGTTACCTAAGTATTTTTGGCGTGCAAGAGCATATTAACACAAACTACTGATCTCAGATGGCTCAAAATCATTCCTGAAGTCCAAGGGAAAACTACAAAGAAAGTTAAGTATTCCTGCCATATTTCTAAAAGCACAGTTAAAAATGTTTGAACTTCTTTTAAATATTTTTGTTTGCAACACAAATTAGCATTGTTTGCTCTTAATGATTTTCTCTCAGAGGATTTGCTCTCTGTATCCTGCCAATGGTTCCTGGCAAACCTCAGTAAGGCCATGGAATAACCTCTCTGCCATTTGTGGAGGCCTGCCAGAAGAGGCCAAACAGAAGTTAAGACCTGATTTAAACAAGTCTCAGTTTCTGTACAGCTGTGATTAGATCCTTTGGCTAGTTACCACCATAAATCTTACCAGAGAATTACCTTCTGGGGTGGGCAGAGTGAGAAAATGGGAGGGGGGAAGAATCATTATGTGTTTTTCCTGGTAGATACATGAAGAAGGATTTTAAGTGCAGGACAAGAAAAGTGAATTCATTTGTCCTGCTCAGTGGTGAAAGGCCACTTTTCTGCAGTTCCAGCAAACACAAAGACCCTCTAATACTCTCTGCCGCTCTAAACTCTCTGCCCTTCTAAAGCTATAGAAGTAACATATGACTTTGTAAGGATTCCTGGACCTCCCTTAGACCAGAATAATTTTCAAGAATGATGCTTCATCTGAATTAATTAAACTTCACACTATCACTGTGAATTAGCTCTCTTTCTTCCCAAATTATGTTTCAAAAATTTCATACAGGTAATTCTTTATATTACTTCCCAGCAGATTCATAGTGTGAACCTACCAGAAGAAATTATGGGCAGTATTAGAGCAATTTTCATAAGATATAATACTGTGAAATTTTAGGGATTCAGACAGGAATTTTCTGAGCCAGCTACCTGACTGGAATGCATGTTTTGATACCGAATCCAGCAAATGTGGTACAAGTGTATTCTGAGATTAAATTAGGTCAAGACACACAGTAAGAATTACAAAGTTAACAAAACTGTGTTGTAAATGATGACTTAAAGAATATCCAATATCAGATATTTGGCAATGAAAGGGACACCATCATATCATGGGTTTTACACTCAGCATTTCCACTCAAAACTGGGCATGTTAAATGCTTAGCAAGAATTAAAAAAATTAAAATTTACTCATATCTTACTAAATTAGTATTACTTAGGAAGTTAATATTTCTAAGGATTTCCTCACAAGCAGGAGCTGAGGTGGAGGTTCCACTTCAAAGATTATTAAAAAAATATTTCTGCAGGGTTAAGGAAAGATGCTTTTATGTACTGAAAATTGGAAAAGAATCAGCAATTGGGTCCATGATCCCTTCTGGGGAGGTTTGCTGGAACCAATTTTATTCAAAATTTTTAGTAATGACACAGAGAAATTAGGTGGTGACATCTCCAAGTGTGAGGATTCCATTAAACTCAGGTAGCCAAGTGCTGTCCTGATAATGAGGAGCTGCATTAAGACTTTACAAAAGTACATGGTCAAAAAGGGGACGGAAGAGCTTCAATGAAGACAAATATAAAGTGATTAATCTAGGGAAAAATAATCTAAACTATGCCTGCAAAGTGCTGAACACAGACCTCGTAGTTACAAATTAGGAAAGAGGTCCTGGAGCTGCCAGTACCAGTCCTGAAGCAGCCCAGTGCAGAGGACAAAATCCAGGAAGCCATGAAGCTGATGTGCATCACGGGCAATGGCATTGCGAGCGTGGCACTGAGCACCTTCCTGCCTGGACAGCAATCTCTGGTGTCCCCCAGTTCGGGTATTTATGTGCAGTTCTGGTTTTTTCAACTCAAAGACAAAGCGGAGTTACAAAAGGTACAGAAAAAGGTTACTAAAACAATTAAGGAGAGGGACAAAGTGCTTTAGGTGGAGGGACTAAAAATGCTGAAACTTGTAGCCTAGAACTGCAGAGACCGTGAGTAAAAAAAACAGGGAACCAGACATAGGGGAAGAAAGGGGAAGGGAATCAGATTTGGGTAACAAGTCAAGTGGCACATGGCAGATAAACTGGGCAAGAATTAGGATGGTAAGATGAAAAATACTGTAGCAGTTGGCTTGCAGAAGAGGTGGGAGTGACAGGCACTAGCACAAGCTGGGCAGAAGAATGTCAGGGAAATCTGGAAAGGGTAGCAGAAGAAATACCCAAGGCTGCAATAAGAGATTTTCTACAAATACAATGTGTTTTCCCTGAGTCCAGAATGAAACTTGAAATTCCAGAATCTCAGCACTTGGAAAATCTCTCATTAATGGCTGGTCAGAAAATAAAACCATGAACTGCTGTTTTGCTGGTATTTCTTTGTCTTAATGACAGGGAACATCTTATATCCAAATGTTCTACATATCAGCTGATTAACATGCAGGCTTGATACAATGTTATAGTTTCAATTTTTCTGGATGGTTCCATGTGAATAAAATTGCCTGTAGTAACATACTGAAAGGAAATTTCTTTGACAATTCTTGACCGCACCCCTCCAGTGGGTTTGCAGGTATCCTCTCAAGAGGTGAGAAAGAGCCACTTGCACCATTTTGCTTTATTGTTTGGAACTGAATACAATTATTCAAACATTTCTGACATTTCTTTTCATGCACACATACCACCTACACACCCCCCTCCTGCATGAAAATAAGTCAAGTTTGCTAGTTTTCATTCTGAGTCAGAATAAAAAGTTACCTTTTTTTTCCTCAACCAATTCTAATCTTAATATATCTGAGAACAAAATCAATAAAAACCCCACAAAACACCACAACAACAACAACCACCAAATTAAAAGTAATACCAGTTCTTCTGTTGCTTAAGTTTAAGTTCTAAAATTTTCCTCTTTCAAGTCTTGTACGAGTTTTGTCTTGTTCTGGCATGACAATACATATGAAGTGGGGTAGTGGGCTAGCAGAAGGTTGGTAGGTGGAAAAGAAGGGAGGAGTAAGGCATAACAATGAGACATATTTCTTAAGTTTTATATGGCTATTTCTGTGACATGTCAATGAATCATTTTCTAACACCAGTAAAACTGACAAAATACTCAAGCCTGTTTATGAGCCTTTGCAATAATGGATAATAAACCAACAAGAGATTCCTTACATTCCTAAGAGAGAGTTGTCTAAGTCCACATACGCTACTTAGTATACAGTCATCATGGAAAAACAATAGCTTTTGTTCCATTTAAAAAATTAAAATTTTAAGACTAAAAAACACCCCTCATTTTGAAAATATCTCATCTTTTCAGTTGAAATACTCATACCATTTGTGGTGAGCACTCCTTAACCCCTGTAGAAAAATGGGAAGCTCTGCATAATCCTGATAAGATCGGTTTTACAAAAGAATGTGTCTAAACACTGCTTACAAAGATTTCAGTTTACAGGAAAGAAAGGAAATCCCCACTGAAGGAATTGCACAAGATGTACCAATTACAAGGTAAAACGTTATGACATAAGGATGTGTTTTTATTTTGATTTCTGATGACCATATGAACCACAAAGACAAGACTTCATCAGGTTGCACCCTGGGCATGTAACTGGTGTCAGGAGGCAATAAACTCACTTCAGCCACTTTATACAGACAGGTAAGTTTATCATTCTTAATGAGAAGAAATGGGCATTGAAAAAGAGAAGTAACACTTTTAAGTATAAAATACAAAACTCCAGGCAGAACATTACAGAAGCGATCATGTTTTTCTCTCATGAGAAAACCAGAAATTAGATTTATGCTGATGAAAACTGTGACAAACATAGTTCTATGAGCTGCTTACATACTCTTTAATAAAAAATATTTCCAAGTAGAAAATAACACTTTCCTATAACATGTATGGCTGATAATTTTACTGAAAGCAAAATCAAAAAACCATGGACGTTAAATATGTTGAACTATGTAAATATAGTTGTGGTTTCTCTAGCACTTAGAATGTACCCTTTTGACTTCATGTCTAAGTAAATAAATGTCCTCCTTCAAGCTATTATCAAACTAAAAATCTTCTAAGTTGACTTTCCACATCTAAATATAATTCTATTCAAACTTACTCATATCTATAGTTTTGCCTTGAATAACAAAATATTTCATAACAGCAAGTGTGATTAAATACTTCCACCTTGAAGTGCTCAAATTGTGCAATACTCATCTGAAACATCTTGATAGAATACTCCATGATACCACTTGTATGATTTCCTTTGTTTTAAAAGCGTGCCATTAAAAAAGTATTAATCAAAATTTGCTGCCAGTCTTAAGTGCCCCTGTATGTTCCCTTAGAAAGACATTATCTACCCCAAGTAATAAACATAAACTATCTTCTGTATTTCCTTCTTCCTGAATTATGATTCATAATACTGGGGGTTTTTTGTGTTAGATTTTTATAAGTCTTGAAACCTAAAGGCAAGAGTAGGAGAGGTCATATCAAGAATATTTTTCAACAGGATAACTTTCTAAAGTACATCATTTCTTTATCAACAGTATTTCTACATATCATAAAACTCTCAGGAGGTAAAAGAAATCTATCCAGTTGCTACAAAGAGAACTAAAAACTCAACTACTTCTTCCTATGATTTCAATGACTACTCATCTTAAATTCAGTGATGTAAAACATCAAATAAATTTTAATAATATCTACACTGTATTCACGACATGAGAGTCCTCCAGTCCTCCGTTCCCATTACCATCCAAATATTTCACAATCATTTTAAATAGGTGAATGGGAAGAGCTATCTAACTTTGACAAGGCTATCATTTCTTAGGATAGCTTAAGAGCTATTTAATAGTTTTGATGTTCTAGATGCCTTAGACATAACTTCATGCATCAGTTGTTTCTCAACTATCCTCTCAGGTTTTGTTTTGGCTTTTTCCATATTAAAAGCTTCTATGGAAGCCTATTCTTTTTTTATTAAGGCAATAATTTAACTTCTAGGCTTATTTTCTGCCTTATTTTAGCTTATTACTCTTATTTTACATTTCTTATTTATCTTTTCAGAAAAATATATTTGTGTAGTTCCTGTATAATTATCTTGTATTTTTTGTCTATTTCCTTCACAGATGTTTTTAAAAAATAAAACACCATTACATTGGACTACTTAAACACTATGAAAAAGAAACTCATTGATTTCATCACTTTTTTTGCACAATCTAAATTTGGGAGATTAGTGCTTGTCCATAAATTCTCCAGAAAGTTGTGAAATGAAGGAAAGCTAAAGAGTCTCTAATACATATAATTTATGGTTTTGCCTTTAAAAACCAAGTGCATTTGACTTTTGTACTTGAAGCTAAATTTTTTATATTGGTTTTACAAATTTTGAATTTATTTACTAGCATCTTCTGAACGACTACAGTGGACCACATGAATATTTTAAAAACATCACCCTCTTCTGAAGATAACCTGTCACATGCATTATGAAACAGTCCTTTAATTATATAGTTTCATACTTTTAAAAAAATACAACATAGTCAGTGTTATTGTCAGCACAAGAAGGCTGCACAGCAATAAATAGATCAGTTTAATATTTCATTCTATCATTGTGACTCACTCAGTGTGTGGTTCAGTGTCTCATTCACTAGAGACACCAAAACCAGAATTACACAAAGACCCATTTCCTCCTAGGCTCTTCCATGGCATTAATCTGAATTCCCGATGCTGCACTAACTGGTGGGGTGACCTTGAGAAAATCACTTTCCCTTCCAGTGTCTGAATTTCCTCATTTGAGATGCTTTTGTTGGTAAAACACATGAAGACCTAGTGATTAAAAACAAGGTATATATTCAGTAGTAATTAAGTAAAAGCCAGTTATCTTGTACTTAAAATGCCCATAGAGCTATCAGCATATTCACCAGGCTGGGCACAAGCACCCATAACAGTGACTACTGGCTTTAGTATTACATGATGACCAAAGAAGTTATCTTCTGTATAGAGGCTGACAAATACCAGATTAGAGTGAGGAAATTCAACATGAGGTAAAGAGGAACACTAAAAGGAATGGACTCCTGAATGTTCATTCATCCTTCACTTTGTGTTCTCAGTGAACCTGCTGATAAGGAACTAACTTTACTACGGTTTTTTCCCTGTTTCTAGCTTTTAAAGAAACTCAAAAATATACTTAACATATTTAATGGAGTTGTATGTACAACGTAAAGACAAAAATACAAACAGTAGCACTGAAAGAAAATAACCAAGTAATAGGGCTTATTTCTGGTTCTCATCCTAAAAAGCCCAGCTGTATGTGGACTCTCTCAGTGGCAACAGTGATGGACAAAGGTGCACGAGGGAATAGTGGAGCAGGAACTTGCACTGCTGCCACCCACTACACCATTACCTTTTTGCATGAAAATATATTCCGTAGTGCTAACACTTTCTGACTCATAAAATGACAATTGCTGCTAGAAAAAGGGACTGCTGGATATTTAAGCCTATCAAAGAGAGCTGGTATTACAAAAGACTCGGAAAGGATGTGAAACCTCACTTCCAAGTACTTATGAAACAAAGCATGCTTAAAGAAACTTCTGCTAAAAATGAGTAAACAGCACATGATTATGCTTTGCTTCTCTATTTTAATATAAACTCTCCAATCTAATAAGTTGACTTCAACTGAGAAATTATTTCTGTGACACTTAGTGTTCTGCCTTACAATTTATTACAGTATACCTTTGCTTATTTAGTTTAGATTTGGACCATCCATTCACTATTTTCCACCTTATTTTCAGAATATGACTTCAAAATAGGACTCCAAGTGTGTAATAAAAATTACTTACAAAACCAAATAAAGCCCCTTCATACCACACTCTCCTCCTTCAACCATTGCAAAGTAATAATAATGAAAAAAAACAGAAGAAAACAAAACCAACTCAAACATGAATTAGTAGAGGCTGTCAATATTACTCCCAAGAAGTGTCTTGAAACAAGCACAAGTCTGGTTGCAAAGGAATAGGTTGGAACTTAGAAGACCTGGGCATTTTCAAGTGTAACATTTGGGGTTGTGCTTTACAGAAATTAGGAAGATAACTGAATTTCTCACTGTTCTGTATCTAGACTATACTTTATGCTGAGTAGGGATTATTTCTTACAAAATATTTGTGCAGTACTCAGTCTGATGGGATAAGCATCTTAATTAAGATGGATAGAATTTATTCCTGTGAAAACTGTGAATACATACATAAATATGAATAGCACAGCAATGGGAACAGATTGGTGGGTGGGGATGAACTTGAAAATGTTTGCAATAAGAATAACAAAGCAATCATTCAAGAAATTCCTCCAAACAATACTGATTTGCCTAACTATGCTGACAGCAAAATACAGGTAGGGGGCCTTACTTTCTACAACTGGAAATACAAATAGGCACAGGATCAGTGCAGAACTCAGCACTACTGACATTGGTCACAGCACTTCTACAGCAAAAACACATGCAGCATTCCTAGATTTCACAGCAGAAATCAAGATATCGAATTGTTTTCCCTTACTTTTAATGTACATTACATCCAACTTTTTTCTCTCTGTTACTCCCCTGTTCTATTATTGCAGCAAACATCTACAAATGTCAGTTAAAGGTTCATTTATTTCCTTGCTGATTTCCTGTAAAACTTGTGACTCAGCGTGTCATCTGAACCTGTTACTCTGTGTACTGAGAGGACATCGAACACTTTTGCAACTGTGCTCCAGCTGCACACTTTCCACCTCCTTTTTCTGTGAGCAATGCAAAAGTCATCGCTGAGCCTGGGCTGATCATTACCCTGTGACTGAACTGAGCCCTGCATGTGTGAGTGCACGAACACTCTCTGCTGGAGCTACTGGCCTTCTTTATTCACTAGAAATGCAGTGACTTTTTCTCTGATCACTAGAGTAGAATGCTTTCTTTTCTCACAATAGTTCTGATGTTCACTACAGCCCTGAACGATTCCCTTGCATCACTGTCCTGCAATAATTCTTTATGAATGAGACCAACTTTTAAAAATGTAGATATCTTTTCAAATGCAGCCTGGAATTACTCAGATGTTAATTCTTGAGTATTTATTAGAAATATTTGTAAGATTCTCCTTTTCACATACTTATGATGACCCCCTTCAGTTCGAATGGCCGGCTATTTAGCATCACAGACCTAGGACTAAAATCATTTCACTCTTAAATGAACCCTTCTCACATGACTTCCTCCTATTTGGTCTTTGAATTTCTAAAAAGGTTTGGCATCTTGGTTTTCAGCATATCTTTTGTTTCCTAATGTAACTACACTGGTTTCTGGAAGCTACTTATAAAGTTTTCTGGGGTTTATCTGAGGAGGCATTCAAAAGACATACTTTAATTTTTGGGTTCAATATTGAATTACCCTAAGTTTCTGAATTTAGGATAAAGAGAGTGCTTCACTCTGCAGGTTTAAACACAACCTACTTGAATACTGTAAAGCATATCTATCTGAAATAAGATGATTGTACTCTCTAATTTGTTTTCTTGGCATGATTTATCACTTTACAGGCCTTTCTTCTGTTTTTTCATTTCCAGTCTAGATTTCTTCATATGGGAAAGTATTTTTGTGCTTTTAATAGTTTTTCCTGCCTCTCTCTGAACTCTAACTGCCTTCTCTTTGAAGATAAAAATCTCTCCAGAGGAATACAGCATTCATAGTGAGGATTCATGATTTGTATATAATCTCTTAGCTTTCTCTATTCATTTTTAATATGATCCTTTTCCTCTGGCTGTACCATGATGAGCCTGATTATGGGGACCCAGAAATGAAAGCACTCATTATTTTGGGCTCTTCTTGTCCCTTTGTTAGTAACTTGCTGGAGAAGTTTAGGCTGAAATTATTTCTGCTTCTAAAGAGCTTGAGAGAACAAGCCTGAGATCGAGACAACTTTGTACAAAGACCCATGTGTAGTGCTGGGATCAGTTCTTGGGAAGGTCAGAGCTCTCCTCCATAGAGTTTTCCTAAGGAACACAAGTGCAGAACAACAAAACCATGTGACTGTAACATCTACTTAACCTCATGAGCTGAGTCTGTTTTGAAGTGTATTTTATACTGACTTAAGAAAATTTCTGGCAGAAAAGAACTTAATTTCTCCTTCTGCAATGCCTTGATTTTCTGTACCAAGTCCTTTGGAAGAGGAGATTGCTGTCTGCCGAGCAGAAACCCCTTATTCCACTCCTTGTGCTTGTGCCAGGCTGTGGGACCCAGCTGACACTTCCCAGACATCCTGTGGGCAGACAGGAGGCTTTGAGTTTAATGACACCTATGCAGGCTTGAAGTTCTCTTTTCTGTAGGCATTAGACCTAGTTTGACCTATAGTAATGCTTACTACAGTTTTTCTCTTTTAGTCCATGTATATATTTTTCTTTTTTTAATTTACTTAATAAAATAAGTTATTGTGTTATGCCTTTTTTCCTGAATGGACTCCCAAGTCACCTCAAATTGACTGTCTTTCATGACAAAGTGTGTTACTTATTTCTGTTTACTTTATCCTCTCCTGGTACATATTTAATTGCTTTTTGAAATAAAATGCTTCTGGTGTGGCATAGAAAGGGGCTTAATTTTTACAAATCTGATAAAGACTTTATTAACCACAACAATTTCAGATTTTGTGCCATGGGTCAGGAGACCAGACTAATTCCATAGCTTAATAGTACTTTATTGAAATTATTCTCATGCTTAAAATATTCAACAATGTTAACTTGTTCACCACCTGAACAGAAACACTTTTAAGGCTTTCTGAAAGCTTTATGGGTTCTGGCACCCTAATTCTGAAAATTATGTCTCTGCTCATTAGGGCTAAGTTTCACTTGCACAACTTTACTCCTGGTCAGCAGGCATTTTACTGTGGCTCTTTAAGGCCAAAGTTACTGTGCAGCAAGTACACTCCAGGTTTATGTTCTGCTTTAAGGTGTGTAAAGAGACAGTCTAACAGGGGAAATAAAGAAACAATATGGTTGAAAAAGGATGATTTGAAAGAAAAGGTGACAGAAGAGAAGTAGATTCTGACTCTGCTCAGACACACTTTCTGGAAGCTACTGTACAAATCATTTCAATTTACATACACAAAGAGAACAATATACCTAACTTCCAGTGAAAATCTTGACAGTTAAGGCCCTCCAAATTATTTTTTTTGATAGTAAGTCTTTTTTTTCTGGGTCTCCAGTATCCATCCACAAAATAGATATTACTGTAAAACAGCGTTTCTTCTGAAACAGCTCACATATTCCAATTAATATCCACAATACAGAAAATCCTAGACAGTACTGGCTGCGTGTGGTAACTCAAATAGAGAGGAGGAAAAGAGACCTAGAGAAACACATTTCAGTCCCAAAGCTGTACTTGTCTTTAAAACAAACAGTTCCAGTGTCTCAGCAGTCACAGTTTCTCTAACACACACTGCTGTACTAGGAAGATTCCAGAAGAACAAAAAACCTTAGTGACTCTATTAGGATGGAAAAAGACAACCAGCAAGGGTATAGGAACCTACCTTTCCTTTAAAAAAATTATTAGAAAGAAGAAACATTTCTACATTTGAAACAGAGTCAAAGATTTTCTGCCAAAATATTGCTATCATTAAGTTTTATGCATTTGATTTACTGCTGCTTCCTGCTGCTCCTATTTAAACTTTCCTTTCCAGCAGGCATGTAATCAAAAACATATTGTGTTCCAACAGCTTGCTTGTCATGGCTATTTATAGGAAATAATTACTGATAGAAACTTTAAGAGAAAAATAAAGTCCTACACATGCAATTGTTTGGAAAACACTGATCAAATTCAGTTGGATCAACAATTCACCACAAGATCTGAAGTTCAAGGCAGAATTGAGTCTAATTTTGTTTATTTTTAGCACCTATTTCACATTGCCTCACTAAGAATCTGTAGTGCAGTTGCATCCTAGCATGTCACAGAGAAGTGAAGCTGAGAGACATCTTTGCAACATCAAGTTATCTCATTAGGTATGAAAAAGGTTTTCTTTTTAAGAACTTTCACATTGGTGAGAGCAGTTGTAATTTACTCAATTTATTTACCGTGTTCTAATAGACAGTGTAAAATCAGTCTTAGGTTTGATGACAGCAGAAGTTTTTGAGAAGACATACCTTAAAGTTCCAAGAGTTTGGAAATTTCATGTTCTGCTCGAAAATAAAGTGTGCTTGTTAAAAAGCTCAGTAACATAAAATGGAACAAATCACCATGTATGGTGTTCAACAGTCTGCTGAACAGATGGAGATTTAAGGCTGCAAGACTGCAAATTAAAGAGCACCCAAACATTTTCA
>VZTR01027750.1:87652-182414 GCA_013400775.1 Chaetops frenatus | reverse complement strand
TTTACAGAGTGACCCTAATTTCTTCATACAAAACAACCCCACCAAAAACACATGTACTTATGGTATGTTTTAAGGTAAATCACCATCTCCCGGAAAATAGTACGGTCTTTTACAGATTTTATTGATCTTCAGCTCAGCTGTATTGCAAGTCAAGTGTTTAACAAGAGAAATCCGGATTTTAGGCAGCAGTATCAGAATGATGTCCTCATATTTTTTTAAGAATAATTTTTATTGTTTTTTTTTAATTTGGGTTTATTTCAAGAGGTTGGCCAGTTAGAACTTAGTCCCATAGCCTGAATTGAATGTATCACTAGAGCATACACCCCTTCCTCAGGCAATTACAGGGTGGAAAGTAAATCCAAAGTCAGTTATCAAGATTTTTATCTTCTCAGTTACAAACACCTGGAAATTAGAAATTACAACATAAGGGGGGGAGGGGGCAGTAATAATTTTATGGTTATGTAGGGAGTGAAAATTACACTGTTCTGTGGTCTGCAACTTGGTATATTCATTCTTAGAGTAGTGCCAAGAGCTCTATTAAACTCAGAGATCAGTCCTAAAATGCATAAAGATGGGAAACAAATATATTAAGCCTTCAAGCTCTAATCCTAGGGAGTCGTCTTGAGATACCAGATCTGAAATTCACCTTGTCAAGGATGTCCTAGAAGTCTCTACAGGAAAGCAATTCAAAGTCCAGTAGCAAAATTCTTTACATTAATTTCACTGCGTTTTGGATAGGGCTCCAAGAAAACCCACAACTCAAGGAGAGTTACAGGAGGGCATCCAGAGTATCATTTTCCAATAGGATAAATCATTAATCTATGACTCCTGAAGTTCCTGAGATACCAGTTTATGTTGAAATCAAAATGTAGGATGGGAGGGAATAGGTACAGGGGTCAAGGGACGTCAAGCAGAATAATATGATTCCAGAACATAATCATGATTGGGGAAGAACAACACAAATAGTGTCAGAGCCCATGAACTTTCCCAGCACCAGTAATTAGAGCAATATTTTAATGGCTGCTATATGTGTGGGGCAATAAAAGCAGACAATTTTGTTGTGTTTCATAAATAACCAAACTGTTTACTCTTCAACTTTTTTGGTTATTTAAGCACAAATAACTTAATATTTTAACACTTGAAAAATTACATGAATTAAAGAGCCCCAACTTTCAGTAATCTGCAGTGTTATACAGTGCGTGCACAGAAGCTGTAAACCTGAGAACAAGTACAGTAAGCATTTTCCAACAATATAGTTCTACGATTAAAGCAAAGGTCTTCTTAGTGTTGCAACACATCCTATGTTGTGAAACAGGAGCAATTTGTTGAAGTGACAAATGAAAACAGCTTACCTAATCCTTTTAGAAGATCCTATCTATTAAGAAAATAATAGCAAAAGGTCTTCAAATGAAAAAGCCCACCTTACAAAAAAAAGATGTGTTTTTCATATTTGTATTCAAACACAGCAGGAGTTGTGGGAGTCTGAATAAAACTACCAAGGTAATTACACTGGCTTTTTTCTACACAGATATCAATTTAAAGAAGTTTTTAAGAATACTCACATCAGTTTGAGCCAGAAATGGCAGTTCTATATTTCAGGGCAGTTAGTTAGTTCTCACCGTTCAGCATTGAAAGAATCACTTATTAAAAATCAGACTTACATTGTTTTTTCATCTCCTTAAGTTGATCCTTAAAATACATATACTTTTCATTCCCTTCTAAATCTGAGTCACTGTTCTTGCTCTCCATTTCATGGAATTTTTCTTGTGCCAACTTTTCTAAATCTGGTAAATTTTCTGGTTTTTCTCGTTTTACCTGTAAGGAAGAAGAAATAGGATGTATTCATTATGACACATTTTAATACAAAGTGAAAGACATCAAGAAAAAATTCATTAGCATAATCTCAGTTTCTTTTGACTACAGTTAGGCTTCCTGCTCTGAAGCCATAACCTCCAAGTAATTATTCATTTCAGTAAAAGCAACTATGAAATGTAGATATTAGCTCCTCAGTGTCATTTAACTCAGTTTCTGGGTATTTCTCACACTAGCAAAAGGGAAAACTGAACTTTGCAGTCAAATTTACCTCTGTGAGTGGTGCAGGTAAACATGTTAACAGGAACCAGCATCACACTGAATGAGAATGAAACCAAAGCATACAATCTGTCCAGAAAGCAAAAGGATAACAGAAAATCTGAAATAACTTTTGTTAAGAGTTTTGTAAAAACCTCCACTCTCTCATCACTTTGGAATAAGGTTTACAGAAGCCTATAATCTACATGGAAGATTAGTGTGATAACACCAGCAAGAACAGTACAGCTAATGTGAAAGGAAACCACCTCAATTCATTTGTGCTGTGTGAACAAGAAGCATTATGCCATACAAGGAGGCAAAAACAGTTTCTTGAAAAGCACTTACTTACAGCAAGTACATCTGGAATGATCTGAAGAATAAATACCCAGAAAAGGGAAGTCATCACATAGACAATATTAAAATATTCTAAGAACGCAAAAAGCACTTTGGGAACCCCCTAAATCAGTAATTGGAGTTTTCTGTTTCTCAAGGCAACTTTAAATTCTAGGGAACTGTACCTTTGACAAGTCTTCATAAGAACTACCTTACAGGTGGTAGCAGCCGTGTTGTGCAATGAGGATCAGCAACAGCACCAAGTCAGAAAGAAGGTGGACATCTGTCAAATGCTTAATGCTAAGCATTTTTTGAACCAGAAAAAGGCCACTTTTATGCCAAAATCATGTCAAAATATGACAATCTGAAAAAAGGAGCACCATTTCTGCTGAGTCACACTTCCCCTACCACACACATTAAATTCTGCCCTTCACCAGACCATGACACTATTCATTGGGCAAGACAGGCAAAAAGTAGCCTACTGAGGAAAAAAACAGTCCACTTAATCAAATCATTTACAGGTTTAAAAGTTTACAGAGACCTTGGAAATCCTACAGATTATATTTTATTTCAGGAGTCAAATAAATAATGAATGTTCACATAAAAATGGACTTTGCAGATACATAAAATGCAAAAAAACCTTTACTATCCCTTAAGCAAAGTAAAGTAATCCACAGAACTATTACTTCTTCCAAGAGCAAAGCCAGTTTGGCACATTTGCTTTCGGCAGACGCAAGTTGTGGCAAGAAGAAAAATAAGAAAAAAATATGCACTGCCAGGTGATAGCATGAAGTTTTCAAAGGCACCTGGAGATGAAAGATCACCTACCACAACATCCAGCTGTAAATGGGAAAGACTTGGTAATACTTTGGTACCAAAGGAGCACAGTGACTATGAAAGACCAACAGCATGTCATCAGAGATGCTTAGACTGCTGCATAAAGCCAGGCAGGAGTTCTTATCCCATGAAACCTGATCAAAGGAGCAAAGGAAAACAGAGCATCCTGTGCCCAGTGCAGTGAGGACAATCATACAAACTCAAATGGTTTGCCTGTGCAGCATACTGCTGCAACAGAAGGCCTATCCAAACCCCAACCAGCATTGTTCAGTACTCAGCTGGAGAAGAAACTTGGCCATCAAATGTATGCAAGAACAAAAAGGCAGTTACTAAATCAAAATTAATTTAAAATCCAAGACATTATAAAAGAATGCTTTGATCTGGACTCATGTAGTGCAAACATATTTCTTTCTGCAACATCATGCTGTTTTTACCGACATTCTCTCTTTAACATAAAAATAACATGTAGACACACACAAGAATAGTCTAAATAACAACCCACCACTAAGATCTGCCCTCATGACAAATGAGAGCACTATGGCCAGATCCCATATAGAAGATCCAGCTGTGTAGACTAAATGTAACCCTGAACTGCTTCTAAGTTGCTGATACTGACACAAAGAGTAAAATAAATTATGTGGACATTCATCACAGGCATCCATCAGTAGCAAAGACAATGTCAATAACCTTCTCCTCTCCACAGGGACCACATTATACATTGATAGAGTTACATCAGGATCTCTTTATCTTTTTCTTGACTCATGGAAGATTTGAGTGCAGATATGCATCAACACAGCCTCTTCAATCATACCATCAGACTGAGAGGTGAAAAGAAGGGCACAGCCAATGTTAGTTCGAACAGTGGTGCTCTCAACTCCAGCTTCCAGAATTAAAATACTTTTACACATATGAGCCAAAAAAAAGGCAGGAAATGTAACGTAGAGCATTATGCTACCAAAAAGGACGTATGTTTGAGAAGCTGCATTACATCACTCTGTGCTGGTGCCACCTCACCTCAAGTGCTGTGTGCAGTTTTGGGCACCACAGTGTAGGAAAGATATAAATCTATTAGCAAGCACCCAAAGTGGGGGGGTCAGGAAGACAGTAAGCAGTTTAGAGGAGGAGCTGTATAAGAAATGGCTGAGGTCAGCCCAGAGAAGAGGAGACTGAGGGGGGAACCTCATTCCAAGTCTGCAGCTTCCTCACAAGGGGAAGCGGAGGGACAAGCACCAAGCTCTGCTCTCTGGTGGCCAGCAACAGGACCCAAAGGAACAGCACGAAGCAGTGTCAGGGGGATTTAGACTGGGTATTATGAAAAGGTTCTTCACCCAGGGGCTGGCCAAGCACTGGAACAGGCTCCCAGGGAAGTGNGAAGTGGTCACAGCACCAAGCTTGAGAGAGTTCAAGAAGCGTTTGAACAATGCTCTCAGATGCAGAGTGGAATTCTTGGAGGTGTTCTGTGCAGGGCCAGGAGCTGGACTTGATGGTCTTTGTGGCTCTCTTCTAGCTCAGGATACTCTTGTGATTCTATGATATGCACAAGAATAAACTTTGTGCCACTGTGGAACTACAAAAATTTGCATGAAGATACCTTACTAACCTCAAGAGAATGCTTATATAGAACCCTCCCTCAGCTACCTAACTATAATCACACAGCTGGCTGCCATAGGTCTATCAAAGTAAGAGCTAGCCTGCTATTTGCTAATGGCAAACAACATGAACAATTCCACCAGCTATCAAGAGAAAAAAAAAAGTCATTCACACCAGCTATATTCCCAATAACAATACATTATTAGATTGTGAGGACAGCCCAGCAATACAGCACATATGACAAAGGCTCAGACAACCACGTAATACAGAAACCTAAAGAGTCAGATGTGAGAGATACTCAAAGAATGCACTTTCTTGTAATTTGACTTCTTTCATGTTTACAATTTAAATTCAGTTTCTGTTCACCTCCACATGGTTGTTTTCATTAAAATGATTAGTAGAGACACCATTCCTGACCATACTCAATACTGTACCACACATACACTATTACTGAAATGCCAGGTAGACCTTCTGGAAGGTCAACACATCACAGATGAATAATAAGGCATGTCCACCCACTACAATAACAAGCAAATACATTTTGCTGTGCACAAGCAATCTCTCTTTGGTTCTGCAAATCCTGTACTTTGACGAGGGTTGAGAATGGTCTAACACAACAACGTAAATGAAAATGAATGAAAACATCTCATCAGTCCTAGATCCTCACAGTGGGACAGAATTACAACATCTTATACACTGCATCAGCACACCACTATTACAGGTTCATTACAGTTTTCTTTAGTTCTCGCCACCCACCCACTCCTACTCTACAGATTCTTGATGGATGTAGGAATGATGAGATCAGCACAACAAAATGTTTGAAGACAATACAAACATAGGGTATGGCTAAGGGACAAGGCAAAATTATCAGTGTTCAGGGCACCAAGTTGGGGTCATGCTCCTTTTTGGTCTCAGCAGCATCTCAGATAAATGCTTACCAGTAGACCTGAAGTCACTGGCATGTTCAATTCCTCAGAAAAAGTTACTTCAGATGAGAACCATGAAAGACATGTTGAGCAAACAACTGTTAGTTAGCAGCACTGTCAGCCAAAACCAGCATGCTAAGTAACACCTTGCAGTCATTAGTCAATCCATTGAGAGCTACATTGATTTTGAAATGGGGTGGAGGCATACACACCCTACAAAGCATCCTGGAAATTACATGTAACGATGAACTGGGAGTGTTTGGGACATATGGTGAAAAGAAGTATCAGTCACAACAGCTTGTTTACAGCAATAGAAAAAGCAAAAGCATCTGCTGTGCCATACCAGCAAAGAACTACATGAGTTTTTACATGGGGGCTCAGCAATAAGGAGAACAGACATGTTATATGTAACATACATATCAGCAGTCCTGATAGGAAAACATATTTGCAAACACTAACCACATAATTGTTTAGAAAAACGTAGCTGTAGTTTAACTATCAAAGGATACATTTACTCAGGGTCTCACACCACACCAGCTGGTCAGAGCGGTATGTGCAATGGGGGCTCTGTGTTTAACAGGCAGTGCTTATGGAATGAGCCACTTCATGACGTGTCTTCTGCTGGTATCTGTCTGTAAGGATACACCTTCCTCTCGTGGATTCTTCCACTGGGACTGTGTCTATTCTATGCCTAAACTCTTAAAACATGCCTCCAAAAATCAGGCTTTTTGAAAGGCCAGCTTGCTGAGCCCGAGGGAAGAGTAAATGCAGGGTATTGCAAGGGGCAGTGTGGGGAATTTTTATTTCATCAAGTACCATAACCACCAAGTCAAAAATAAATTATTCTGTTTCAGACCAATCTCAGAACGAGTAAGGTCAAAGGTACCATAAACTAAAACTGGACCAGTTTGCAGTATTAGTCTCCATACAGTAAAGGATCAGTGTCTAAAAAGACACTAATTAGCATAACCCTGCATGCTGCATTGCAGCATTTAATAACTGTCCTGCCCAGTCCCAAAACACTTGACAAACATTAAAGAATTTAGCCTCAAACACCCATTGTGACATGTACCATGTATTTACAAATGGAGAGGCTGTGGCATTAAGAGATGAATTACTTGGCCTAGGGTTGCACAAGGAGACTGTGGCAGAACCAAGAACAAATAAATCCCAGTTCTGTGCTTTGAGCACAAAGCCATCCTTTTACCTTCTCCTTTAGCTGAGGGAAAGTTCAAATTAACATGTGCATTTGGTTCACTCACTATAAAGAGGCCTGAAACAGCTTATGGCTGCTTGGCAAAACTGGTGATAAAAGAACAGTGTTCTGCCTGTCACAGAAATGCTCCACTGGTCTTTGCATTGCAGTGGTTCAGCATGTGACACTCCATGGTTATTTTTTAGCCTTTTTGTTCTCTCTCTAGCACAGAAGTCCTTTAGCTGCATATTTTTATCCTGTCACTGTTCTGAGCTACTCTTTCTCAGGGCTATCATTTACGTCCCCAATATTTGGAAGTTTGCCAGTACCCTCCTTTTTATTTCTCAGAAATTTCTTGCCGTACCTGAACCATATTGCAGTTTCCTCAAATCTGTGATACGATCTACAAAAGAACTATCTTTTCAAAGAATCCAGAATTCTCACCATAGTCTTTCAAACCATGCATTATTTGTTCCCTGCAATTTAATTGCTGCAAAATATGGACTTCTGAAGTTTAATTTATGGATATTATTGGCACACAAACATTCTTGCTTGCTAATGAGCTTTTAGAAGACCAAGTCAGCTGACAGGGCAGAATTTCTTCATTTTCCAGATTCTTTGTTGTTTTGTTTATGAAAGGGAGGGTGATTAGTCACTCAGTGCTATAAAGCTCATAGGTATGTAGTTATTTAGATATTTAAATTCTTTCAGGACAGCACAAAAAAGGACATGGTGATGTTTCCACCTAACTCCAAATTCATAGTAATGTAGACTGTATTTACACAACAGCCATGTGCCTCTGCATGGGGTTATGACAGCAGCTGCATGTTTTGAAGAAAAACTTCTTATAGTTCCTGCTGGGACAGAATTTGTTACCCCTTTGTGAATTTGATTTTGTGAAGGAACTCAACTGATTTCTCAGACAGTCAACTTCAGGTCCTTCAGGATTAGGTGTGCCAGCCTACTGCATCCTACAAAGACTCAGTTCAAAATCTGGAAACTTCACATTTTATGAACTGACATCACTTTAAAATGTCTGAACCAGACATGGACATATCTATATCTGCTTATTTCAGAGAACAAATGCCAAGAATTGGCTGGCTACAACAGTAAGTATGGACACTGTCAAAACAGCCTCTCTGAGCATCTCATAACATGGATAAAGTAACTATTCTTCCTTTATTTATCTCTGCTATGCAACAAAAGCAAACAGAAATGCATGTCACCTTTCTTTCTTGTTTAACAATTTCTACATCCTATTATTTCATCCTTACCTCACTAAATAATTTTTTATTACAAATATGCAGCCTTTCAACACACATATTTATTTTACCTCAGGGTAAGTCAAAGTTTGCTGTGATTATTTATTATAACCAATTTTTTTTCACTGAGAGGGAAAATAACATGGGAGCTAAGTAAATTTGTGGGTTGAGTCACCCATACACTTTGTGAATCATGTGAGAACCAACTCAAAGTGAGTCACCACTGTAACTGAATCAGGCTGCAAAATTTCAGCTCAACCTAAACAGCCATTTATTATTCTTCAATGGCTGGATTCAAACCCTTAGCAAATATCAGCTCATTTGTTGATGCACAAATAAAACACTGCACTTGGAAACATCTGCAAGGACAGTCAAAAAGGACATCGTTGTTCAGCAGCAGAAGCTGGAGTATGAACACAGCTCAGCTGCAGCCAGGATTGCCTAAGGGCCCACATCTGATTCAGGACATTCAACACCTCTGTACATCATGGCTGCAGGGCTGGGACACCGGTTGTGCAACACCTTCGCAGACTATTGTGAAATACCAAGAGAGCCAGATTTGGAAGGGCTGACCCACACTGATGACATATACTGCCTTATTAAACCAGGCCAGCACAACAGAAAATCATTGTCAGCACGTTTCAAATATCCCAAAACTCTGCTAGAGTAACAGTATGAAGATGAGGCAGGGTTGCCATGGTTCCAAAACAGCACCTCAACGCAGTGGTTGTTGCTGTGGTGTCCCCATAATAAAATTGCCTGTACCTTCCACTTTTTCCTTTCCCTACTTTAAACACAGCTGTGCACGTTCAACCCTTAAAAAGAAAGTAAGCACTGAGGGGCACACACTGCTTCCAGGTAAACCAGGGTGTATCCAAGCGAACTCTCACAACTCCTGGCACTTGACAGTCATTTCAGTAAGGCTATGGTCCTTTCAGTAAGACTTTGGCCACTCTGGTTGCTTTCTGTCTCCTGTTTAGAAAGGAACCATATATATAGAGTGGGACTAATGTAAATGAGCACCAGGTGGAGAAACAGAACTGCCTGTGTGCATGCAAAGTTTACAGCCTGAACAGCATCTCTTGCTGTTCCCATTTGTCAGAAGTTTCACCTCAAGCAAAATGCTCTACTCCACACACATTTTAACAGAAAAAAAATCCACCCTTGTTTGTATTTTCCTCAGTTACTGACTACAGTAGAGAGAAGATGGTGAACATCGTTTAGTTTCTCTCCAAGACCCTTTGTGCAATGCTTTTCAAAGTGCAGAGGGGTAAAAATAAGCAAAGAAAGGGGATCTTATTGAAATACCAGTATTAAAACTACCTGTTACCAGTAATGTAAAAATGGCTCACAAAAACAGCAGTAAATGTGAGTATTAAAGGTGAGGTTTTTCCCAAGGTACCAAAATGAAGAAAGCTCATGGATATTTAGCACCTTAATCCTTCCAGCATTTCAGAAAGCTTGTCATTTGCTGTAAGGGTTGGACTAAATCTTCTTAATGACTTCAAAAAACAGAAGTCTGTCTTCGTCTTGTTTTCTGCATGTTTTTTTCAACATATAAAGTATGAATATGACAAAGCAAAAACTTCTACAGTATTATGGTTCAAGACATAGTGAAGGAGCAAGACTATCTTCTTCTCCTCGTACCTAAAAGTTCTGCCATAAATAGAGTTCATAGGAAAGTTAATTTTGATGCCCTAGAGATACATAGCATCTTGCTCTAAGTAGTTTTGCCTGAGCACAGATGAGTGCATGTAACAGAAAAACCAACTTATAACTTTATTCTTATAAAAATGCTCCTTTGTTTTAACAGTGTGTTAAAAACTGTGAGGCAGATGGTGCATCTGTTTAGGCAAGGTTGATTCAGCAAATGCATCAGGCTGTTGAACCAGTTTACCAAGCTGCTGATTAATTCACATATTTAGCAAATACATTAACATGGATATTAGAGCTATTTTTCTTTCTTTAATATCCCACTCAAACTGATGGGAACTTACACATTGATTTCAGTGGGAGCAGAAGGCCCTAGGGTAATTTCAGATTAACAACCTGTTTACTCTTGTATGGCTCTGCTTGTTTGACTAAGACCACTAAAACCCATGTTTTCTACAGTATGGGAATAAGGGGCTAAATCCTAAAACAAGTACAGTTCAGTGTTATCTTCAAAAGCTCCTACAAAACACTGATTTATGCCACCTGTGTAGCTTATTCCTGTATAAATACAAAGTCTGACTTACTCTTTGAACACCTTCACACAGCAAGCATTCTTAAATCCATTATTTTTCCAGAGGGATGTTTTCCATATTCTTTGGTATACCTCCAGTGAAAGGCAAGCTTTTTCAATTTTTACTCCTCTTGGGTATCATCTGATTAAATTCTTGTCCTCAAGAAGTTCTTTAGCACTGACAGCATTTCTTCTTCATACTCTCCAAAACAGCAATGTGAGTCATGTCATCATTTTTCATTAGGAGTAAAAGCAACCTTTACACTTTTAGGAAACAGCAGTAAGAGATCTTAAGTACAGACTCATGCTTCATTCAAATTGACATTCATTGAAAAACACAAATCCTGGATGCAACTTGCAGCCTAGAATCACCGAATTAATATATCTTTATTAATATACAGATCAGGATGGCAATAATTCCATCCAGGTAAGCTCCACCTTTAACACAGAACAGTAAATTCAGTGATAGTGCAGGGTTGCACTAAGCAAAACAAGCAAAAAACCCAACTAGTGCAACGGTACTAAGCCTCCCAATTTCCTTATAAACTGGAAATACCAACCTTACTTATACTCAGTGGGTACAAACACTTCACTTTTCCCAGTCTGCCTGGTGGCAGAATTGCCTTTTATTTTGCACTTTACTGCAAATGCCATGGAGACAAGTCTCTCCTTTGAGCCCTTCTACATATCACATTCTTCCATCCGTATTAGTGATGTTTACTTATTGAGCTTCCTATTGGGACAGCCCTTCAATGGAGTTACTAGCCACTAAATCTCAGGCCTTACTTCCAGTCTTACCCTTCTTGATTTACCAGTTCTGGCTGACGGCTTGAACCTCTTCCCTTGTCTTGCCAAACATTACCTGCTCTCCTAGTACACGCTTGAGTGATGATTTTCCCTTGCACTGCACGCTCTGAAACAGTAACGTACCCTTTTTGCTACATATGTGTCACAGGATATCCCCATTCCCCAATTTTTACAAGTTCCCTCAAGGCAGACAGAGAAGGGTGTTTTCAATTGCAATTCTTTTCCTCCTCTTTGCTTATAGGCCCCATCTTTGTAATTTAGTAATGCAGTTTCAGCGAAGCTACAGAAAAAGAATTGAATCAGAAAACGAGCATTTCAATTTAGCCTTTGCTCCTAGTGTGCTAGATAATGTTGCTGTTCCTCTGCAGTTACAAGTTTTTGCAAAGACAAGGTGTGCTGTGTGACAGCCTGGATTAATCTTGTTTACATTACCACCCTACGCATCCTTCCCATTGACCTTCCAAAATCCTTGGAGTCTATCCACACCTTCCCTTTTATCTATCACAGTATCAAGAGGCTGGTTCTTGCCATCAGATAACTGAAAATGCCAGTCTCTGTCACTCTACCTGTTTGATTTTCAAAACAAACATATTTACACTCTCTCTCCTCATCCTCCTGCTGTGGGAAAGCTCCTAACATACATTTGGGAATACATCTTTAAATCCTTCTTCAAAATCCTTGTTTTATACCATTTTCCTTTATTATGATGCCAACAAATGCTTTCACAATTGTCTGTTTCTGTGCCAGCTGTGTGTCCTGCATGGCTGAGCCCAACTTCCTAATTCCAGCACATCCCTTTTGTACTGAGCCTTGCAAAACTGGGTCCTCAGAACTTTGACAAAACCTGAACAGCTTTTTGTTATAGGTCATTATATTAGTATCTGCATCTTAGTTCAAAACCACCCTGCCTCATTCTCTCCACAATAAAGGAAACCTGAAAAATTGTGAGCAGTGTAAGAAGCTGCAATTAAACTAAATACTAGCAATAGCAATACCTAACTGTAAAGGGGACTGGATGAAATCTGGTAGCTGACTCTAGAATAGGAAGCACACAAGAAGGATTTTTAAAAATTCAGGCATATTTATTTTGCAACTTTCTTGCAATTCATACACAATGCCTTTTTTAAAAGCTAAATGCAAACTCTCAATCCAGGTTTAAAATTATGACTAGAAATTAAATCATGTTCCAACTCTCTAGCACGTATAGACTCCCCCCTTACACACAAGCCCTTCAATTTGTTGTTCGAAAAAATTTAAATCCAACTTAAATTTTTAAATAGTTCATGTTTAAAATAAGCATTTCTGTAAATGAGACTGTGTGGCTACAGTAGCAATTTATTTATGTCTTCCAAATGTGACAGCAGGGTGAGGAAGAAACAGGAAAAAAAAGAGAGTCCTCATCTACAGTTCTAAGGCTGAAGGAAACAGTTCTGCCTGAGAGTGTGCATGGCAATCGGAAAAACAGGAGCACAAAGCAGAACAATTCCTAAGTGGAGTACTCTTCAGATACACTGTTAAAGTGCTGTTTGTAAAAGCATAATAAATTGAAAATCTTAGCCTCAAATTTAAATACACTTTTTTTAATACTGATTCGGCTAACAAGAAAAGGTGTTAATAGTAGAAATACTATTTGTTTCTCCAAGAACTTACTGACACAGGAAGCTACACCACTATGAGTTTGGACATAATACTGAAAAAAAAAATCAGTACTTTTTTGACTATCAAAAACATTCACATTATGCTGTCTGATAATCAGAGAAATTTTATGCTGTCCATGATTAGAAAGTGTCTTTTATTGTAAGATTTAAATCATAGAAAAGTAATTTTCTTCTAAACTTATCACTCTGTGCCTGCAGATGTTTCCTTTCTGCTATTTTTAAATGCAATAGATGGATTTTTTTTTTTATTCCTCAGTTTCTGCAATGCTATCACATTTGTCCCCCAAGTTACTTCAGGCTGCTAGCCCTATGCCAGTCAACTCTCTTGGTAACACCCCTCCTGCCATTTCAACTTCTCTCTACTTCTTCCTGAATTTACAGCCCTCTTATATTTAGTTTTTGAAGTTGTTCTTTCTCTTTCTCATATAACTTTGCTTTCCCTTTTTTATCTTCTTTTGAAGCTCATCGCATCACCATTCATCACAATTTTTAGTACTGCACTTTCCTTCTTATAACCCTATCAAACTTGCTTTTCCTTTGTTTCTCTGACTCACTGTATATCACATGCTAAACTGATTCCAGTCTTATTACTAGCTCTAATTATGGGATGCCTTCATTCTTCCTTTTATATATTACATTCTCACCGAATACCTGCTGAGTCACTGGCAAAGGATTTCGGGAGCAGATGCAGGTTGCCTCCCCTGCATGCAGGGGTCAGCAATCTCCCAGGAACACCAGGCTACACTGACCTCTTCATGGGGTCTTGAAGTGCTTTCCCTCCCAAGTGCAGCCACTGATACCTAGGATTATTTTGCCCTGAGTATTTCTGCTGCACAGTTTCCTCACTGTCAGTGACCTCCTTAAGTTCACCTCATTATAGAGTGAAAATACACCATCCAAAGTGGAACAGTATAACTCAGTGTAAGTAATTAACCTTGTAATTGCATCTCACACTTCAACAAGAATCTTCCTTATGAGTACATGTCACAGCAAAATACTTGATCTGATTCTACTCAGTAGTTATTCGCAATCAGATGAAATTTCAGCTATATCTCAGCCAATCACTTTATATTTTGGTTAGTTCCCATAGTTTAACTATTATCAATTCCCATCATAGAATCATTAAGGTTAGAAAAGACCTCAAAAGTCATCAAGTCCAACTCCTGACAAGTACCACCATGTCAACAAGATCATGGCACTAAGAGCCATATCCAGTCATTTCTTGAACACTTCCAGGGAGGGTGACTCCACTGCCTCCCTGGGCAGCCTGTTCAGAGGCTTAACCACCTTTTCAGTGAAGAAATTCTTCCTAATATTCAACCTGAACTTCCTCTGACACAGTCTGAGGCCATTTTCTCTTATCCAATCACTGGTTTCCTGGGACAAGAGGCTGACCCCCATCTGGCTACAACCTCCTTTCAGGGAGTTGTAGAGAGCACTAAGGTTTCCCCTGAGACTCCTTCTCCCTAGGCTAAACACTCCCAGGTCCCTCAGCCATTCCTCACATGACTGACTCTCTAGACCCTTCACCAGCTCCAGTGTCCTTTTCTGGACTCGCTCCAGCACCTCAATGTCCTTCCTGAATTGAGGGACCTAGAACTGGACACAGCACTTGAGGTGTGGCCTCACCAGTGCAGGGGGACAATCCCATTCTCCTTAGTTTTTGTCTTCTGCCATGCCATATACAGTCACTATAATATTGCTTGCTTCATTAATTTCTCTTCTTCCCCAACCTCAGCAGCCCATTCCCTTGTTCAAGGGATTTCAATTTTGACAGGAGACACAACTCACCTCTGAAAAATATAGGGCAGTTGATATATGAACTTGTTTGTCAAGTTCATGATAGAATTCCTGTGACGAGCAATGAGGAATCTCCCCTTGTTATATAAAATACTTCATGCAAAAGAACCCAAGAAGAACAGGACAAACAGCTCCCTGAGGAAGTTATGGATTGCAGTCAGTAAACAAATGGATCATTAACTGGTCAACCATTTCATTGTTGTCATGATAGAATAAGATATGCCTACTGCAAAACTGGGTAACAAATTCGAAAAAAAAAAAAAAAACCAACCCAGAAAAAGAACATCCAACTCACTGGCAGAAGAAAAGAAAAAAAACCTCTTTTGCAGAGTCACTAACTCAAAATGGAATAATTAAAACTCCCACTTCAGAAGCTGCCACTTTGAAGTGGAACTGCAGATCTCTATTTGCATATTAGGAACGCTTGTGTCGATTTCCATGCTCCATCTGGGCAAGAGATTGCAGATGAGGATGGCAAGGCTCTGAATTAGGACAAATAAAATGGATGCGGACTCATGAAATCCTGCAAAGATAATTATCAGCTCAGAATGATGTAATTAGTATATTAGCATGTTTCCTCCTTTAGCAGTAAATACATTTTAACAGTATGTACTGTCTTTATGTCTGATATTTAATATGTCATCCTTGCTTAAGCTCCTTTGTATCCTTCTGTTTGGTCTGTCGGCACTATTTAACTCCCTACTTTGTTGCAGAAAACTAAATGCACAAAAAGACTAAGTTGTAGCAAAGATACAAATTGTACCACTGAAGCCTTAGAGATCTGGTTATCCAAAGAAATCCCCTCCCTAAATTAGACATTGCGACCTTGTATAAAACGGATGGAGAAAGCCAGTGTCAAAAAAAAAGAGAATCCCAAAAGCTAGCTATTGAAGCAGACTGTCTAAGAGACAGAGAGTTCTACTCCTCTAATGGCAATGGGTGCCTCCTCCACAAACCCTTTCGTCAGTTGCTTAAGCCAGGCAAATCCTTCCTCATAAACAATGATGAGAGAAATCCACATACTATCAGATTTAATATCTCAGTGGTTAAAACAGTCATCAGTAAGGTGAGTGACCCGTTTTTAAATCTCTGCTCATCCCATATTAGTTGTCCTAGCCCATAGGCTATTGGGTATTCAGGGGTAAGACATCTCGATCTCTCCTGTTTGAAGTTGTTCCACTTTGTATAACTAATTAAAAGATAATTGCAGCAAGTATTTGAACCTGACTCTCCCACATCCCAGGTTATTGCCTAACCATTCAACTGTGGATACAGTTTCTCATTTTGTTTCTTACATCATGTAAGAAAAAATCCTGCTCTCTGTATTTTACATACAAATATTTACAGAGCAGAAAGCTATTTTCATTTCAGAATTACCACTACAAATATCTCCCATTCTTCTCCTATACAGTCCCAGCTCTCTTGCTCAGTGGTGAAAACTAGGTTGGTTTTTTGTTGTTGTTTGATGGTGGGTGTTCTTTTTCAAACCCTCTCACACCATATAAACCCGTTGTGCAAGTACAAAACCAATTTTTTCTGTGGTTCTTAGCTTTGATCCCTTGCTTGAAGAAGGCAGTGAGAAGCCTCAAGCAGTATTCATAGATAGCAGAATAAAAGGATATTGGTATTTCACAATGATTGATGATCGCTCCTTGGAGTCTAAAAATATGGTATGGGCTGCAGCAAGCACAGGATGTGATGAGCAGCTCTCTGCCCTAAAGAGCTCACAGAGTAAATCATGGACCTGGCACAAAAGCAAAGACACAGTATCAACCACACATCGGGAGAAACACAGATTACAAATTCAGCATAATGATGCACAAGTGAAAGCTTGCAAGGTGTTTCAAAATAAGGAGAGCCTGGCAAAACAGGCATTTGTTTAAGGAATATAAGGGCATTCTGAGCTGATAAGAGAAAGACAGCAGACTAAGGAAAAAGTACTTCAAAAAGTAGTGCACATAACAAAGTAACTCAAGGAAGGCTCTGAACTGGTCTACACAAGCAATACACATGTACATTTCTTTTACAGTTATCCCAGTAACAACTTGCAGATCCTTTTATTTTATTTCAGCTTAAATATCCTCTACGAGAATTAAAAAAAAAAAAAAAGAAAAAAGAAAAAATAAAGGAAAATCCTATTTAAAAAAAGATCACAAACACTTACAAGAAAAGCAAGACTGCAGAGAACACTGACATAACTATTTTAATTCTGTTACTGGCAAAACCTCCCCCATAAACAAAGCTTGTGTTTCAAAATGTGAAGTAAATATAGTCTGAGATGAGGGAAAATTTTAGAAATGTTGGGTGAACACTGAGTTAGGAAAAACTAAGAGTGCAAGACTAGTATTGTGAAATGTTAAATGCAACATTACACAGCAAGCAGATGAAGAACTGATTTGAAAAACAAAAAAAAAAATTTGTCTGTGCAAAGATACGGTCTCATTTATGCCTTCCCAAAATGTTTCTGCGATACAGCATCCTGTTCGTTTTCAGTTCATAGGAGTTCTTCCCCTTTGCAGAGGCTTGTGGTGATACAGACACAAACTCCTAGAACAAAATGTTAGTCTTTTACAATATTTAATTTTTGTAGAAACTTAAACATGTAAATATGTCATTACAAAATTAGATGACTCAGTATAGATGTAGTTCAGATGTACCAAAATGCATTAGTCATTCAATAAAAGAGGCACTGAGGTTTCACTAAAAATACTTTACAGAACGAAATAACATATATTTATTTTACTGAACGGTTGTTGTGAAAAGCACATAAAACTAAATCCTGTATAAATCATCCTAATTTGCCTGCCCTGAAACTAGGAATGATAGTTCTTGACCTGAAGCAGCACAGCTAACACACATCTGTCTTCCAAACCCTGTTTTGAAGAGCAGAGTAAGAGGAAGCAGTGTGCGATGTGATCCCAAGACAAACAAACTGGGCAGGAACTCACAAACCAGCAGCGGGAGGAGCTCTCTGCCAGGTGGGAGTCTCACTAGGGGCAGAGTTAACCTCCATCAGCTTCCTATTCATCTAGAGGAGATGGTGTTCCTTGGGGAACACTACCAACAAGGAGCCCTGCCATCAGGGCACAAAACCAGAAGCAAAGCACTTAATATGCCAGATGGATTGCAGGGAGTGTAAGAGAAATCCCAGAGATGTCACCAAGAGAAGGTGCTCCCAAACAGTGGTGAACACAACACATGTCACCAGTGGTCACCACTGCAGCCTTCATGGTATTTTGACAACTCAGCCTCCTTGGCAGTGGTGAGGGTACATTCTGCCATCCAAAGCTTGGACTGCTCAGCTGTCCAGTGCTCCTCCCAGGGTAGGCAGCCATGGAACCATGCTCAGGTCAAATCACTGCTCTGCTCAGTGAGCAGCAGCCAAGAGAAGCCAGTGGGCTTCACTTCAAGGGTGCTGCTCAGGAGACTAGTAGGGTCTTTCAAAAAATTTCTCCAAGATATAAACTTAAGCTCCATTGGAGTAAGAATTACCTGCTAGAAATACTACACAGAAGAGAAGGAAAAGTCCAGGAGGTTCTCGGAGTGTGTGGAAGACAGAGCCAACAAGGAAAGGCATCTGCTAGACCTGCTGTTGTGAACAGAGAGGGATTTGTGGGTGATGTCACAGTTGGAGGCTATCCTGAGCACGGGGATCACATGACATGGTGACAAGGGATAAAGAAAAGGCAGAGATACTTAATTACTTCTTTGCTTCAGTATTCAATAGTCAGACTGTTTTTTCTCAGGGGACCCAGCCCCCTGAGCTGGAAGACAGGAACAACAAGCACAATGAAGCCCCCATAATCCAAGGGCAATTGGTCAGTGATCTGCACTTAGACACGCACAAGTCCATGGGGCCAGATGGGATCCACCCAAGAGTGCTGGGGGAGTTGGTGGAAGAGCTGACCAAGCCACCCTCTATCATTTAACAGCAGTCCTGGCTCAAAAGGGAGGTCTCAGTTGACTGGAAGGGAATCAATGTAACATCCATCTACAAGAAGGGCAGGAAGGAGGATCTGGGGAGCCACACGCTTGTCAGCCTAACTTCAGTGCCAGAGAAGGCTACAGAGCAGATCATCTTGAGAGTCAACACGTGGCACATACAGGAAAACCAAGGGATCAGGCCCAGCCAACATGAGTTTGTGGTGAATGGAGTTAAATCCAGCTGGCAGCTGCGCACAAGTGGTGTTCTCCAGGGCTTGGTATTGGGGCCAGTCCCATTTTAGTACTTTTATCTGTGACCTGGGTGAGGGGATCAAGGGCACTCTCAGTCAGTTTGCAAATGAATGTTGACACTGAGGTGCTGGTGCATGTCCAAAGAAGGGCAACAAAGCTGCTGGTGGAGCTGGGGTGTTTAGCCTGGAGAAAAGGAGGCTCTGGGGGACCTTATTGCTCTCTACAACTCCCTGAAAGGAAGTTGTAGCCAGATGGGGGTTGGTCTCTTCTCCCAAGTAACAAGTGACAGAAAAAGACAAAACAGACCGAAGTTGCTCTAGGGAAGGTTTAGACTGCATATTAGGAAAAAATTTCTTCACCAAAAACATTATCAAGGATGTCCAGGGAAGTGGTTGAGTCACTATTCCTGGAGGTATTTAAAAGACATGTAGATGTGGTACACACGAGTTAGTGGTGGAGTTAAAAGTGCGAGGTTTATGATTGGACTCCAAGCTTTTAAGGGTATTTTTCAACCTTATTGATTCTATGATTCTATTCTATTATTCCAAGAAGAAAGATACGACTGAAGGACCAAGAAGAAGATAAAAACTTGCGTTGTTTGGAAGCTGGCATCTCATGACTTCAGTATCAGGAATACAGCTCTGTTTCTTCTTCCAGCTGTGCATAGCTAAAAGTTTCAGAAACAGTTGGGGTGTTTGGGGATAAAATTCTGAGGGGGTATCTCAAGTCTTTGGATTAGTATCAGTACTAAAGAAAGCACTGGTGTTAGTGGCTTATGATGCTTCTCATGTGAAGCAGAAGAATCCATCTCTATTATCCATGTGAGCCTGCTGCTTGCCCAGAACCTGGATCACTGATGCTGCAGACAAACTGCCAACACTTGCCCAGCCCTCCAAATTCTACTTCTTGCTGCCATCCCCTGTGGGACAGAAGTAACACAGCCAAGGGAAACCTTGAGCCGCTCAAATGGATGAGAGAGCTCAGAGCAAATATGAGATGGCAGAAAGCCCAGGGGTGCTCTCCTCAACCCTTGTAGTCAATGGAGAGGCCTGGCTAGCAGATATAACCAGCAGACTGATGCCTGTCTGCAGCACAGCTGCTGTCACCAGCAAGACTGGTTTCTTTGACTATAATGCTTCATTCAATGCAGATGGACTGTTAAGAAGATATTAAAGCCACCTGACAAAAATAGCTCAGTGAAGAGATTACGATTCTAGTGAGGATGGCTTTAAACTAAATTCACTGAACAATGGAGCCTTTGCCCAGAGGTAAAGAAAGGAAGGATAAAATTTGTATAAGAAAATGCCACATGGGAAAGTTACACATTTCTGCTTGGAGAGAGGGCATGCACAGGCTGACCTCAAGTGTCTGGGTACTTACACACAGAGCTTGGCCTACAAACAAGAAGAATTGGAAGTCTATGCAAAGTCAGAGTGTTCTAAAGTCATAAAGATCACAAAGATTAAATGGGATAGCATCCATGACTGGAAGAGTGTCACGGAAGCTGTTCAAGGAGAACATGGAGAAGAATGGCAGTTGCACTTTCTTACAAAGAATCTCCTTGTCTATGCTGAGGTCCAGTACTGAAACCAGAGATTTATCTGACAGGAAACTCCTGGTCAAAAGCAAAGGCAAAAGAAACATGAGCCATGCAGCCTGGGCCTGTCACACACCACCTGTTCAAGGGGATGATGAAGTGGATAATGCTGTATACAAACAACAACCAAAACCCACCTGATAACCAGACGTGGTCCTCATCAGGGCCACATGACATTGTGCAAGCAATCCAGGGTATTTCTAGACTGCATCAGTGATAACTTTTTAATGGAAATGCTAGAGAGAACAAACAAAGGTAATAGCCTATGTAACCTCTCTACACAAACATGGAAGAAAAGTGGCAAATGTGGTCACAGATAGAGCAGTGACCCCAAGCTGACTGTATTCAGGATCAGAAGAATGGGAAGGTAAGGAGAAGAAACAGGACTAAGAATTTTATGCAAATAGCCTTTGGACATGGCTCAGCAGAATCTCCTGGGACACTGAAGCAAAAGGTGTCAGCTTAGCTGATAAATTTTCATAGGAAACTTACTGCCAACTGAGGAACTAAAAATAATCCTATTTTACAAGAAGACTGACATTTCAGTAGAAGACTCATTGACTAAGCAAGGAGGTTCTTAATGAACTGTAGTGCAAAAGGACAGCATACAGCAAACAAAAAAAAAGAGTACAAAAGCACTACTTTGGTACTTAGAAACAACAATGAGAAAACCAAAGCATATTTAGAATGAAAACAAGTGATGGATGCAAATAGCAGCAAGACGCAGTTGTTTAAATTCAGAGGAAATGTGAGGATGTTACTGAATGGAAGAGACAACCTAGTGGTCATGCAGATGAAAAAGGCTGAAGTACTGAATACATTTTTGCCTTCATCTTCACAGGCAAAGATTTTTCCTAGACTTCCATATGTACCAGGATGGTTTGAGAAGAAACATTTTAGGGACAAGTTAGGAATGAGTTAGAACAGCTGATGTATTCAAATCTATGAGGACAGACATGATTAATCTGAAAGTACTTAAAGAGTCAGCTGATGTGTCACTAGACCTGCCTGTCATTTCTAAAAGGACATGATCATTGAGGCAGACCCCTAAAAACTGGAGAAAGGTTAGCACTGTGTCTGGCTTGAGAAAAGGCACAAGGAAGGCAACTACAGGCCACTTATCCTACCCCCAGCCCCTGGAAGGATTACATTCCTCTTGCAAACCACTTCCAAACATGCAGAGAACAAAAAGGGAATCAGCCACAATCCGCAAGGACTCACTAAGGGCAGTTAAAGCGTGATGAAACTGATGATTACTTTCTGTGATGAACTGACCAGAAATGCAGATGTGGGGAGAGTGGTGGATGTAGTCAAATGGTCTCTTGGGTAGACTGAAAATTACTGGGCCAGCCAGGTCAGAGAGTAATGCTCACAGCAAACACCAGTTTGCCATCCAACTCGTAGCCTGTACCAAGAAGTGTACTGTAGTGCTGAATAGCAGAGCTGAGTATGTTCAATATCCTCACCAAAGGCCTGGATAATGAAACCAAATGCACTCTCAGCAATCTTCTAGACATAACCAACCCAGTGTCATTTGACATACCAGGCAGTAGAGCTTTAATCAAGAAGGACCTTGAGGAAAATCAGAACTGGTAACATCAAGTTCAAGAAGAAGTGTTCTACAGTTTTTCTAGGGTCAGGAAAACTCCAGGCATCAGTAGATGCTAGGAATTGACAGGCCTTGTAGCAGCTCTGCTATGGTAGATGCCAAGTGAAATTCCAGGAAATGTTTTCACCGATGTGAGGAATGGGTTTGTAGAGAATTCTCAGTCAGACTGAAAACCTATATAGTTTTGCTTATCTGTATGCTAATGTTGAGAAAAAATATGCAGATGTGGAAAAACCATGGCATAAAGATATCATTGTACGAGAATTGAAGTTCAAGCTTCAACTTTGGGAAGGGATCTGATATGTTGCAAAAGTAAAGTTGCAAAAACACAAAGCACAAAGAATAGTCTGTAGTTTGAACAAAAGCCTTTAAAGCTAGAATGCAGGTACCTTAAAGAAACAACACATGCATTCAGCATTCAATAAAGTTAGTGAAAATCTTAGAATGTAACAATACAATCTTATGTAGAAAACTAGTACAAGGTTATGGAGTATTGTAAGATTGAATTGTAAAAACTGCATTGTAACAAGGCCCATGTGGGATAGTGCAACTAGTAATTGGTGCTTCAAGATGCTAACAAACTGCCTGTCAAATGCTAATTAGCTGAAAAGTTTATTTAAGGTAGTGTAAACTTTGCAACTTCGGCTTCTAGTGCTATGGCATGGATTTTACATCTTTCTGTCTCACCCTTCCATCATGAAACTGATAAAATAAAGACTTTCTGCATCGCCTCCTAGTCACCCCATCTCTGTGATTTATGGGTCTCGACAAATAGTGCCCCATGTGAGGACTTTTGGCTACATTTGGAGCAGCATGGCCAGCAGGACAACAGAAGTTATTCCCCTCTATGAAGCATTGCTTAGGCAATACCTGAAACACTGCATCCCGTATCAGACTCCCCAGTTCAAGAGGCATGTAGAGAAACCCATCTGGGAAGGGGCCATGGGCTCATGACTGACAGAAGCTGAAGAAGCTGAGATTTTTTAGACCCATGAACATGAGGCTAAGAGAGGCAAAAAACTATTTGAAGAGTTACAAAACTGGTGGAGCCAAGCTTTCCTCAAGTAATGAAAACACACATAAAATCATGGGGGTTTTTTTCTGACAGTGCTATCAAATTAATGCTTTCTGTTTTAAGAAGTGAGAGATGCTTTGTTGTCTCTTATCCAGTATCTCCAGTAATAACACAACTTAGTTGACCATTTATATATACCAGCTGGACCACATACCTACTTTATGACACTGCTGATGGGGATATAAAAGGCATTTTTATATTCACCAATCCAGGAATCTCAAGGACTGATCTTACATCTTTCTGATTCTGATCTATCAAAATAGTTTAAAAACCTACATTGTATTTTACTTAGCCATCCAGGAAAACATTTTATCCCACTTGGTGTGATTGAGATCAGAGCAGGTACTTCAGCTGGAATTTCATCAAGTTTGTAAGAAAGGGTCCTAGCAGGTATAGCTGTAGCTCACCTCCTCCCATCAGTACTACACAAATACTTGTTATTTAGAACAACTTACTAAGGGTTTTTTGGGGCATTAAGGGAGAAAACTGGCTGCAAGACAAGGATCTAGCCAAACATTCCTCCATCTTTTGGTCCAAGTGGGTGTACCTCCACAAACTTCAAGCTGGATTTTATCTGATAGTACCTAATTATTAAATAGCTTATGTGGTTTTACATTATATGGATTGGAAGTGAGCTTTCAGATTAAGAATTTTTCAGTCATGTAACAATGTCCAGAGCAGGAGCTGTTCATTTACTTTTTTTTTAAAATCATCAAATATATGAGTGAGAACAGAGAGGTAAATTATTAGATAGCCTGAAAACTTTCCAAATATTAAAATTATGGAGGTGGAAGGTCATTTTTAGATAGAATGATATTCCAAAATAGGTTTGAAACAGAGGATAAATGTCATTTATCTAAAGCTCTATATCCATTCAAACTAAGTTTCAGGGTGCAGTAGTGCTTGTGAGGACTGAGTTTTCTATGCAGTTTATTTTCTGCTTCTTTCAGATATGGTACCTCAGATCAAAGACCCATCTAGCATATTCTCCTCTCTTGAACAGTGGCAGAAGAAAAAAGCTGGAGTAGGAATCTAATGAGCACCAAATAGAAAGATCTTACCCTGTTTCTCACCATATACTTTCCCTAAAACTAGCGACTTGCAGTTTAGGGATTTACCAAGACAGTGACTGTATTTGAATCTTTGCATCTAACAGCTGTCAAGGATTTTTTCTTCTACTAATTTGGCTAGCAGCTTTTTGAACTCAGTAATGATTTTGGTCTCCATAACATCCTGTGGCAACTAATTCCACAATGTAATTATTCACTGTGTAAAAAGCTACTTCCTTTTGTTGATTTAAAACCTGCTGCTGGATAATTTCATTAAATGGCTCTTTATGTGACACATGGTGAACAAACACTTCTGTTCCATCCATGACTACACACTGCTGTTGTAGTCACCTCTTACCTGAATTAACTGACAGGTTCTCCTTGAGCAGAAGCCACACCTGTGATCCTGTATAGTTGCTTTTTGCTTTTGCTGGATTTTCCCCTTACCATAAAACAATCTCTTTCTATTAAAAATTTACCAGGTAAATAATTGCTGAAAAGAACTAGTATAAGGAGGGACTAACATAAGGAGTTTGGGTCTGAGTTTTGTGGGGCTTGGAAATGGCCAAGTGTAAACTCACGCTGAGCTGTAATAACCATTACAACTACAGTGACCTATGCTGTGCACATAAACCTGGTTGATAGGATTTGTGTGATATTTGTTTATAAGCCTGACTGACAAAGGTGGCCAAGCATCTGCCAACCTAACTGATAGATTAAGGAGGATGACTTGGTAAACTCAGGTCCAATTCGTTCATAGAGAGTTGGTAGAGACACACATTATTGATGGGGCAGCTCTGTGCAGATGCAACTGATGGGCCAGATTCTCCCAAGACACCGTTCACTTATTTCCATGTGCTCTGTCAGATTGTATCTGCCAAGAGATACAAAGCACTGCTGCTTCTCCATTGCTGGAGAAAAGGCAACACTTCTGAGTCTTTCCAAGGGCAGGTGACCAACCAACAACAGCCAGCTCCGGGTTAGGCCAAAAGAAGGTAAAAAAGGGATTCCAAAGCCTAAACAGGAATCACCACCAATTGCCCACCAATCTGAACACCAGCATTCCATGGAGCAGAGATGGTGGTGAGGGCTATGGCTCATTGTTAGTGGAATTTAGCAGAGAGTGGGCAAAGGTGGGGTTGTTTTGTGAGGACTAAGGCCATACAGTAGAGTTGTTAATAACTCCTCCAGAAACTCCCTCTTTCAACAAACAGTTTTACTGGACTGGACCAAACTGCCTCTAGCACAGCCCAGCCTTTACCTGCACCCCTTGATCACCTCCAACTAAGCATAAAAATATCCATGGAGAAACATTTCATTTACAGCCCACATTTTGTATTACAACAATTATCACACCCCACAAAACCACACCCTGTAAGTTTTCCTTACCAGAGTTGCCATCTTCCCAGCAACTCTTGTAAACTCATCACTGCATCCAAGCTCTCGCTATCCAATCTTCTCCCCACACAACAGACTGCAGGGGAAAAACAGCATCCTAACAGCTTTGAACAGTGGATGAGTACCCAGTTGAACAAACACTGTGAATTGTTCACACAGAAGCAGTGGCAAAGCAGTGAGGCAGTAACACTTGAAGAGTGCCAGAAGAGTAAAGAGTAACAACATCACGGAGCTTTTAATTTCTCTGATTTGTGGAATTTATCAGGTGTGGTATATGTAAATACATGTAAACATAGGAACTTTACACTTGATAATGAAGTTTGGAGTGCATCTGATGTCTTTTATAGTATTTTTCATTCATTGTTAGTGTTAACACAAAGTCTAAGGACAAAAGAAATACTTCAGCTGGTTAAATCAGCTTGCTCAGGCCATGCACTTAGCTTAGATAAATAAGGTAAGAGCCCAGAAATTAGCTTAACTTGCCAACTCTTATTAAGAAGTACACTGTTTGTAACTCACAGTAGATTATCAACAATGGGGCCACGTTTGGGAGATACTGTGGGAGATACTGTGGGTGACATCTGGTATTGATTTCTGGCAGGACTTAGGTATATTTTTGAAGCCTCTTCTTCAAATTGGAAAGATAATAAAATGCATACATACTACTAGGCAGATTTTTGTTTTTCAGTAGGCACAACAATGGGCATAGCTACATACTGCAGCACATCACAAACACAAAGAAGTCATGCTGCTGCTTTTAAATCAAAGCACTTCCCTCAAATCTTCCCTCAACAGGAGCAATGTGAAATGTAAGAAAGAAAAACAATTTGACATTTGCAGCACAGGTTGAGGGCGTGTTCAAAATCATGAGAAACCCATTACTCGATTTATGAAATAAATGTCAAAAAGGTGCTCTTAACTCCTAGCATCAAAAAATAAAGCAGAGAAATGCTTCACAAGCATTCATTTATTTTAATTTTAACAAAGGCCCCAAATACATTGTTCTGTAAAAGTGAAAACATTCACAAGAAACTGTATTACAAAGTCGTATGACTTCGGTCCATTCTAAACAACATGCAACACACTGCATGCACAATCCTGTTTACACTCAGCATTGAACAGTTCAACAAGAAAAAGTCCCAAATAATATAATTTATGAGGAAGCTAGAAGTGAGAGTGGCAACTTCCACTAATTCCTTCTTAGCTGAAATTCTTTAACCANAAAAAAAAAAAAAAAAAGTGATCTAGTTAATGCTGTAAGCAACATTGTATCTGTGATTCATTATAAATCTGCTAAGAATTTTGCTGAGGGGGAAATCTGGGTAACTGAGTATTTTTATTGATAAGATCAGTTTAAAAATATACTAGGAGAAAAAGTAAATGTTTTTAAATGAGTGACCTAATGTTTAAAATTTTGGAGAAGGAATATTAAAGTATCCAGCATATACATATTATTTCTGGAGTCTATTACAGTATTAAAACAACATTGAACATTTGGAGGGAGACATTTTAAGGAAGGCATTCCAGAAACTGCCTCCCCACTGACACTGATAACTTGGGTGTGTTCAATTAACAGGAGAAACTAATTTAAAGTAAAAACCCCTGCTGCTGAGAATCATCCAGCACTTAGCACTTAACCTCCACCCTCTGGCTCCAAGGATTTAAATCCTTGGCCTGTCAGCAGCAGCCTCCTAGATGAGACAATTAATTTGAAATACTGTTTTCACTACTGAGCAACTGAAGCTACAATGCCAGCATTTCCAGTAATAAATTTCATCTACAAAAAAATATCCATTATTTGAGATTAAGATAGCTTTTAAATCTGGCTGTTTTACCTCAACACCTACCAGTTTCATTACATTTAAAATTTTATCTTCTTTCTCTAGGCTAAGCTAAACCAGAAAGAGTTAACTCACGTTGACTCTGAAATGCAGACACTGACTACAGAAGTATGGATCCAAATCACAGAGACTTTTAATTGCTCTATGTGTGACCTTCTGGAATTTCAGAAAAAGTTCAGATTGCCAACTGCAAACTTCATTGTTAAAAAAAAAAATCATTAAAAACTGAATTCAAATAGCTTTGAGTTCTTCAGGTAGAAAAAAAATAAATCTCTTGACTGACAGTGCTACGGGATGCTGTCCACATGACTGAGATCGTGGTTGAGTGAGACAGTAAATTCAGTTTCAGTATGTCTCGTATGAGATCAAAACCACCACAGCTGCATGACACACCAATTGAGTGGGTAACCCACACTGCCAATTCTAATTTTGCACAGTTATGCTCCATCAGGTCGTGTCTGTCCTGCAGCCAGAATACAGCCAGCATAAACAGTATCATGTGATTTGGCTTATTGGATGAGAATGTGCTACCAGGTGATTTGGTACTGCACAAATGCAGTGTTAATGAACACAGGACCACAGCCCAAAGTAGAAAGTGAAACACTTTGGCAAGGTCAACCACACAAGCTGCTAGTAGATCTGAAAATAGCATCCAGTTCTCCTTAATCCCAGGTTAGTTTGCTACCTACTGGGCAGCATTGCTGTCCAACACAGCAAACACACTTTTCAAATTACAATGTGGTTCTCAGGACTTCTTTGGCACATTTGTTCTTAATACTATTCCTGCTGCCACCATATCTACAGAGGTCCCAGTTCCATGTGATGGCCCTAGGTTCAGAGCATTTCTTTTTACCCAAATCTTCACTGCTAATCAGTTGTGGCCTCTGCTGCCCCACTCCTACCCACACAAGCCAAGGGGCATTTCAGCAACTACAGTGTTGACACTGCAAATATTTAGAAAAATGTTTAGCTTGACCAGTGTAAGCAACCATGGTAAAGTCAAACAAACCTATGGCCATATGCAAGAGTTTCCAGGGTTTATTCTCCAAAACGCAGGGCATATTTTTATGCTTGCTGAGAGACACTGAGACACACTACTGAGGATGTGCTATATAACCCACATAAAATAAAACACTACTCCTACTTCTTTATATGCTGCTCACTAAAAAAAAATTTCAATTGCAACTCACCAAATGTTGACTCTAACATATTACTGTAGAGAACTACACACATAGATCACTAATTCTCAGAAAATAAAAAAGCAGCTCCCATCAAATGCTTAGCCCAACACTTAGAGAGACACACAAAAAAGTAAAGCAAATATTATAAAGTAAATATTAGAAATGTGTTGAAATGCATCTTTGTCCCAGTTTCTGCAGGAAGCAGAGTACGTGCCTACAGTGGTGCTATATTGTTTGAATTACTGTTTGGAGATGACAGGAGGACAGAGCAAGAAATACACTATTGATTCGAAATTGTATCAAAGAAATTGTACTGAAGAAACTTCAAAATGTTAAAAAACTCCATAGTTAGCTAGTGCTAGAAAGAAGTTTGACTGTAAAAGTTTTAGTAAGTCCTGTGGTATTATATATATATATGCAGAAACCTAATTACAGAGTCACATACTATTTTTCTCTACTATCCTGCCCAAGTCATTATAAGGATTTAATCCAATATCCATATTTTGCTTATTCTGTAGGATGAATGACCAGTCTGAAGTGGCTTCATCAGTAGATAGCAAATAAACAAGCACTAAAGAGGAATTTCAATTAGAATTCAAGGTATCAAAATAGTGGCCAAGAAGACATCCATTGTTAAAAAAAACCCTCTAAAGATGAAGCAAGTTCTCCAAAAATCTCCAAAGACACTGCCATTGGCACATCATCTTTCATCAGGGTTTAGACTTGTTGCTGCTGATGGTGGACTTCAATGCATTCTGAGTGAATCTCAAGATAGGATCACTTGCTTTTACAATTATAGAGTCAGGATAAATTCAGAAAAAGACTACAAGAGTTCATTTATTCTCCCTGCCAGCCACAGAAAAGATATATCCATACTAAACCCATTTTTCTGGTATTTCACAAAGACCTTCCTGAGCAATTTCTATGCAGCAGAGGGCCTTTTTGATAAAAAGAAGGTCCCAAAATTTTCATGGCTAGCAGACAATATTTCAGAATCAAAAAACAGATGTGAGAGGAAATGCTCTGAGCTCAGCTGTACAGTGAAGGTCACAGTTGCAGATATGGATATCATCAGTGGATTTTGCCCCAAAACATGCTGTCATGACAGTGTAGCAAGAGGGAAAAAGAAGAGCAAAGTGCTTATTAAGAAAGTATCTGCACCAAACAAGGCTGTTTGTTCCATGAAACTAGCAAGTTCCATGTCAAAAATTGTTTCGCTGACAACACTGTAATAGATATCACAGTGCCAGTCACTGTCAGAGAGTCCCGAATCAGCTAAAACATATTAATCCTTTGGGATTCACAGTCTTCCTGGAACCTATCTCTACTGAAAACTAAGTACAGTCCTTTTAAGCACAGTCCTGTCCCTAACAGGCAGAAACAGTCACTGATGACCCTGCTGGCACTTGCCACATACACTGAACTTGGTCATCACATTAGTTCCACTGCCACAGCTGTGCCAACAAGCATGGGAGTTGGCTGGAATCACATTCTCTGCTTGACCTTGCTATTCCTTCAGAGACCACACTGCAAGTGGAGCTACTACTGCAGAAGTGTTTTGTTGCTTTAGTTTGCTTTTGTTAAAAGAGACAACTTGGACATATTGGCAAAACCTTCTCCAATAGGACTCCTGGCCTATAAAGCTATGCTAGCAGACACTGGTTAACAAAGATGTTAAGTCCTTTTCATTTTTATGAGGTCAAGGAAGACCCTCCAAGTCACTACAACATTATACTATGAGTTTTAAGTGAGGCAATTAGAATTCTGCTACACAGGTTGCAAATCATAGACCATGTTTTTAACTCTACAGCAGTTTTAAACAGGATCCTTTACTTTTCTGCAAAGGTTTTTAGATCACTCACTTGGGATATGACTTATATCACTGAAGGGAATTATCCCTCTGCAGGATTACTACCTATACAGTTTGCCACTAAAATAACAGACCCCAATTCTAAGTATTCTGCTCTAAATTACTGACCCGATGAACAAACATCCCCTCCTATTCACACTCCAATTACCTTACTAGTCTAAGGAGAAGAACTATTATCAAAAATACAAAACAATTCTGCAAGTAGTTCCTATATATCCTGTAGAGACAAAATCACTCAAAATCACAAGGAACATAGTGCACCCCACATCTTTGCAAAGGAAGAATTCACACTTGACAAGGTGTGAAGTCATGCAGGCATAAATGACCAACACATCCAGGCTTCAAATCCTCTGAAGACATACACTTACATCAGTAGTATGTAGTAGTTTTACAGAAAAAACCCAACAAAGAACATTTTCCTTTCACGTCCTGGGTTCAATCTATAGTTAACTTTGAATTAAATCACAATTGTAATTGCTCAAATCAGTTTCCATGCAGGATAATCAGAAAAAAAAGATGTGAGCAGCCACCAACAGGGTGATAGACATGATTCACCAAGAACAACGTGGGAAAGCTTTAGCAGAACTAGGGATAAAACCCAAACACCAATGCAGCATCTAATATTTCCGTCTTTTCTTCAGCTCAACACCACCTCCTTCCTATCACTCTTTCAACCAGTCTCTTCCCCATCCATCTACGTGATCTCAAGACTTCCCAAGCCCATGTTCTCTACCTTTTTGTCTGCCTCTTCTCATTCTGAGTGCTTCCTTCACTGTTTTTTTTCTTGAATATGTCTCTTGTGTGTTTCTTCCACCTCACTAAGGTTTAGATTTCATCCTGTCACAGTGCTCAGGTTTAGCAAAAGGCAGACATGAATCAAGCAAGACAAAGTGATGTTTGGCAAAGAAGTAACTTGCAAAAGCACTAAGCAATCTTTGCCAGAGATGCCACTACCACATTCAACAATTTCCTGTCACCCGCAAAAGAAACATAATAGCCTAGGTTCTCTTTCCCTAAAGGAGAAGAAAAGAGAGGCTGGAATAATCTAACATTAGAAGTTAGTTTTGTCTTCCTTGTTCTCTAGTTTGATCTACAATACATTATAATTAATTTTATGTAGAGAAGTCTGGGGACTTCAGAAAATTTACCCCAGCTTTTACAGTCCCAAAGAAACCAAATGCTTAAAAAAGCTGGGAGTGATCAGTCCACCACCACCATCCCGGCTAATGCAGAGAGCAGGGTGGGAGTGAGGGAGCAGGCACAATTATGGAAACGAAGTAGCACGAAACAGTACAGGAAAACTGAAAGAACTTATGAAAAATGAGGGCATAGCCAAACCTGCAGGAACCAAGAGCCATGACCCAAGAAGCAAGAACAGGAGGACACACTAAATCAAACTACAATGCAAAGTACAACTTTGCTTGAACATCGTGCTCGTTAAGTAAATGTGGTAAAATAACTGCTCATAGGCTATGACCACCTCCTGCTCACATAAGCCACTTCCTCAGAGAGTATGCACAGAAAAACAAATGTGCACTGGGTCTTTATATTCAGACAAGAGAATACAAAGCCAATGACAACACAGTTAGGTTGTTACATATATGGGAAATGCCAATTTTTTATTGTTCACAGTGTATAAAAATGATCACCTGGCATACTGAAGACGTGTTAGCTTTATGGATTGGCCACCTAGAACCCTTTCTCCACACAGACATGAAATAAAATCAATTATCTTGACTCTGTGTGTGGATTGTCTTCCTGCACGCTGGGTAAAAGAATTCATATTTGGGACAACACAATATGCTGGCATTCTGGCCACTTGAGAACTCTGTCAGAGTAGGGAACACTTGAGCCTGGGTTTCAATCACTGGGGTCCATTGCAAGAGCATAAAAAAAATCTGCAAGAGATACTGCAACTCCACCAGTCTTTCATTGTTGCACTAAAAATAAGAGTGCTGTCTGGACTTTGCATGGTAAGGACCTGAATATTGGCTAATTTCTTTTTAAAATATCCATTAAAAATGAAAGAAGAAGCAGCAGCAGAAGTCCAGTCATTACACAGGTACAAGAAAACAGTGGCACAGGGAGTTTCCACAGACAAAGGATTTCCCACAGCCTATTGTTGGAAACACTGTGATTCAATTGCTCACTTCTTGCTCAACAGGCTGCTGATTCAACCAGAAGAGGATGCTGGTATGTCTCACCTTCTGCATTCCACCTACTGCAGCCTAAATCAACAAAAAAAAAAAACTGGCTTTGAGAAAACATGTGACTATATCTCATGCTAGTTCCTAGTTATTCACATTACAATCCTTTGGTTGCAAAATATCATCTTTTTGTAAATGCCATTTTAAAGTACACATAATAAAATCATATATCAGGAATTTTAACTGCTGCTGTCTCCTTATCTTGCTAAATTCCAGTTGGACATTTCACTAGAGGCAGCTGGTTAAAAGGTGAAACACAGACTATAATACACTTTCAGACTCACTGTATGAGGAAACTACAGACCAGAAAAGTCTTCAACATAAAAACTAACAAAATAATCAGATAAAATATGTTTTACAGGTGGAGACAAATTGTGTTAACACTGTCTATGAAGAACAGTCTGCTTGTGAAAATTAATGACCTGCTGCAACTCCCCAGAGAAAGCCGTCAGGTAAGGAATTCAGATGGAACCAGGCTGCAAGTCAGTGGAGGCTATTTTAAACCCAAGCCATTCTACAGCTACTTCCAGGTGCAGCCCTAAATTCAGCAACAGTATCTGTTTCCCAGAAGCAGATTTTAAGCTGTCTCTGACAGGTAACTGGAGATGAGCAGTGCAGTTTCAGAGGCATGGCATGCAGCTAGCCTCCAAAATAAAGCACGAGCTGTTATTTTTCAGAGAACAGATTGTAACTCTGTTCTATGGCAGAAATTATATATATTTCTTTCTCATATTCACAAAGGTTTGTTCAGGATGCTGGCAGGAGAAAGTACAAATAATTCCCTAGAATGAAGTAGGAAGCAGAGACAGGAGAAGTGTGGCTAGAGGCCAACAGATTAGCCATTACCGAATTTATAATCCATGTAGACTCTAAAACATGTTAAATACCTTGGAGCTGCATGTTTAAAACCTTAGGAAATGAGCTTGTTTTAATGACACAAATAAGCTACATTAGAGGAAAAAAAATAGGGGGGAAAGGCAAACCAACCCTTGCAGGTGTATCTTTTGCACATCAGCACAGATATGCACACAACAGATACTGCTGAATTCAATCCTAAAAATCACAAATGTATCATTGCCCTGCCAAAACCAACAAAAATTCCTTCACTTCAATGAAGCAGTTACACCTGTGCTCAACTTAAGATATCATAAGTGATGCATCTGAAGTAAACAGCATTTGAGTGCTTTGTTGGTGAAGGGACAGACTTGCTCTTTATAGTTCTAAACTTGGAAAAAATGTATTTTGCTAATAGATGGAAATAACGAAAGAAGTTAAAAATTCATTGTTGAAAATTACTTTAAATTCCTATTATAACAATAAGACAACAATTATTTAATAGCGTATAATCAAAATATAAACAAACTATGTTTCACTCAAGTCTGGATATACATCATTAACCTCTAACAATGAAGATTATGTTATGATTACTAGGAAAGTTTTAGAAATCATGAATAGTCCAAATAAAAGGAAAAAGTCCTGAACCATCCAATATAAACCAGAAGGTCTCAATTACAGTGACATCTGAAGTAAAATGTGTAAAGACTACATGTGGAATGCTGCCTGTATTTACTGCTGTCCGACACTGATGTAGACGTAGTACTAGAACTCCTTTTAAACACACATATTTAATTATTTAAATGCAGATTTTATCAGTTAAGCATCTGATCAGACGATTTAAAAAAATATTAAAGGAAAACCTTTTTACAACAGAAAAAAACATGTAGACATCTCAACAGAACTGGTGGAAAATGCATTGCTTTGTTCTCCTTTTATTACTTTTAAAAGAACAAAAAGCAATAGCAAGATAATAGCACGGCAGGTTTAACGGAAAAGCTCTACTACCTTAACATTTTGAAATACAGATTTCCCACCTTGAAGGGAAATCAGGGATGTGCTTTTGCCATTTCTAGAGAAATCCATACAAAACCGACACCGAGAAGTCTCTGTGCAGACACACACTAGAACAGGTCACTCAGGTAGCTGAATTCTCCCGGCAAGATGCGGCCTGAAACTGAGGTCCGGCCGCTCTGGGCCTGCCCCTCACGGCCCGGCTCTGCCGCGGAGCCACCGCTCGCTCCCGCCGGGCCGGGAACGCGCCGAGCCCGGGCCGGGAACGCGCCGAGCCTGGGACGGGAAAGCGCGCGGCCGCGGCGCCCCCTGGCGGCCACTGCCAGCGCCGCCGCCGCGCCCGGGGTTCGCCTTTGTCCGTCCTTTGGCCAGGGGCAGAGCGAGGCCCCGGTTCATAGAGCGAGCAAACAGCGAGCTCACCCTTTACATGCACCAGCCAACTCAGGTGGCAGGAAGGCAGCGGGAAGGAGGCTTTAAAATATCGATTCTCTGCAGCCACAGCCGTCAGTCTGTTCCTCAAATCAACCACCTCACTCATCGGTGTCTTAACTACAGTGTGCTCAGTCATTCCCAAAGCACTATTCCTCCCATCTTCCCAACGGCGCGAGTTTGGTGGGGAGAAGTTAAAAACTCAGCCAGCTAGTAGCAAGCTGGGAAAAAAAATTAATAGTTGTACTGGCAACTTCAGTATTTTATACCTGCCAAAGAGCTGTCGTTCCAATTATATACTGTTTAAATATAACATTTATGTTTTTTAAATGATAATATTTAAATTAGGGTATGTTTTCATAACTTAATGAGATTTACCTGATTTATGGTTTCTTCAAATGCTTTTATATAATGATTAAGTTCTCTGTCCATTGTAGCATATTCTAACATGACTTTTTCCATATTGTTGACATCTTCTTCATCATCTGCAAAATAAAATATGTGGAACCTGAGTGATCAATTGTATTATTTTCAGGCAGCGTTTTTTCTTTACAAATATTTTATTTACAAGTATTCATGCTGTGAATATACTAACATATTTTTAAGTCTCAGCAGGTGTTTTCAAGCTACTCAAACATATACTTTTTTTTTCCCATTTTGCAACTGTAATCTTTGACATTTCTTGGGTAACTTGAACAAACAGCTTACTCAGAAAGACACTTGCCTGGTTTCATGTGAACGAGAGAATGTGTAATTTCATTTACCAACACCTAGTCATTAGGCAATCAGGATATTTTCTGCAAAAGTTATATTTCATGACTCATCACATTGCCTGAGAAATAGTCAAAAGAAACTTAAATGCCCTCTCAGTACAGTATAGTTCACAGCTATAATTAGACCCCTTATCCCCAGTAAACACAGCTACAGGAAAATCAAAACAGAGCCAACATTTTATAACACAGGAGATAATGGAAGAATGGATAACATTGGTGATTCAAGCAGTAAAATTCTAATTGCCAGGGAAAATCAATTAACACAGGTCATGTGATTAGTAATTCATATCCACTTTAATTCTCTTCTGCATTCCTCCTAACTCCACTCCTTTCATCTCTAACTACACCTCAGCTTTCCCATTGTAATGTTGCTGTGCATCTGCTTAGGTAAGGACCCTCTGTTGATGCTGCAAGGCTGACACAGCTGCATGTACCACACCAAATACTGCCAACTGCAAGAGGACAGCCAGCCACGAGCCCTGCATCCATGCAGGAAATCAGGAAGTTAGGAAACCTAAGTTTCCACTTCTGCTTCTTCCATTTATCCCTATCCCGCAGTTTCCAGGTATAGAGAAAGCAGCTGGAAGCCGCTAGACTCTGTGAAAGAGCCCCAAAGTCTGCCATGCAGCATTACGGGTTGTCATTTGATGGAGCATTCTTTAAAAGCACTTAAGTAGCCAATCTATGCTGTTCCTTTTAGGAAGAAAATTGTAGTACAGCTTTTTAAATTACTTCTTTAGTGAAGAAAGGAAAATGTCTTCTGATCTGGCAAGCTGGCACATTGCTAACTATATTATTATGTTAGAACACAGAAATCTGTCTCTGCAGAAAGCTGACGCTAAGTATTGTATATGGCCATCAGTTTGGGAGCAAAATCTGAAACACATCGCTTCAGGGACAGAAACATCACACCATCACACCATATTGAAACAGTGATGGATCAAGGAGACAAAGGAAAAGTGCTAAGATATATTTACACAAAAGAAGTTACATAATAAGCTATACTATTTTGTGAACATGGCAATTACAGTAGTGACGTTTCTCTTAATTATATATAGACCTGGTATGTACCCATTTTTCATTAAGTAGATGAATGGATTCTGCAGACAGAATCTTGGCATTCCTGCAACTTTCTTCTGAATAATCAGCATTTCCCTCTCCCCTTTCCCTTCCCTCCCACCCAGTTGCCATGTCCTATCTGGTAACTATGATCATACCATTTTTCCTTCCTGCTAGGAAGCATATGAAGTGCCTCCTTCAAGGCTGACACAAAGGACACTCCATGAATCACAGGAAAAGTTTGTGTAGCAAGTAACTGTCATTCTCCTCCCATGGCCAAAATTAATCATATCCACAACATAAAGAAACCACAGTGGCCTAAATATTTTTAGATTTTTTTAGGGGAAAAGAAATGCATTTTTAAATACCAAGAGAGTTGTACAAATGCTGTCTTTCCTAACAGCCAGAAAAAAACTTCAGGGGAAGAGTAATAATGTTGCATGCAACTTGAGAGATGCATTAAAATAAAGCTCAAAGAGGTGGAACACAGCTCGGCAAGAGGGATACTATCTCCAACTACATCCTGCTCTACATTCTTCCTGTACTGTTCCACCCATCCACCAGCCTGCTTTAAGTCTCAGTACTGTTCACTGCTGTTTGTTTCCCTGTTGCTGTTCTTTCACACACATTACACACCCTGGGAAATTGCTGAACACGTCACTAACACGATCATATCCAGCCCTTGAAAGCACTATGGACATACAGACAGATCTGAAGGACTGTGTACAGGTCAGTTGTTGTCCATACCCTATTTCTGCTCATTGGCAGATACCAGAGTCCATTTTCTGTCTGAAGTTCAATCCATAGGGTGCTGAGAGCTAAGAGGAAATCTCCTATGTTGTTCTTAAACATCCTCATCTCTTAAACAAGATTTAAAAGAAAACTTACATTACAAACTATTCTATTTGACTTTTAAAAACTCTCATTGTTCTACATTACAGACAAGTAACCTGCTGTGCAAGGCTTCTCTACTTTCCCTTCCCCTGAAGGCTCAAGAGCATTTCTGCCCCTCCCTAGTAGGGAGCAGATGCAGGGTAGAGCTTGGGTGTACATGATAAGAAACTGTGGGTGACTGAATGGGAGTGTAAAGTTTTACAGCTCACCAAGGCAAGGATCCCAGCACCTTCAAGGTTTCTTCTTTACAACAGACTCCAGCACAGACTAATCAGAACACACTAGCTGACTTGACGTTACTAAAGAACAAGAAATTAGAAAAGACTTTTCTCTCCTCAACACCATCCCACAACTTATTCTCACAAATCCCACCACCCATTGGTTTAAAAGCACTACAGTATCAAAAATAATTAAAATTTAATAATGACATCAGGCTTTTGAAATATTCAAAAGGCATTGTCTGCTATTCACTCTGCCGCTGCTTTTGATTCACATGTGAGGGTGACAGTGGAGATCCATGGTAAAGAGATTTAAGGCACTGACTCTCTTCCAGCAGACCATGAGCACACTGACTGCTGAATATCCTCCAGCCAGACTCCAGCTACAAAGCCAGACAACTCTCCAAAGTACTCAAACCTTGCACTCTGCAGGCCAACAACCTAGCTTAACACCAAAATCAACACTTTGCAAGTGCTGGATGAGTGCCTTTCTGTTATCTAATCAAAAGTTATCCTAATCTTATTTCTAATTCATATCTAAGGAATGCATTCCAAACTCTTTGCATATGCTTTCAGCCATTGCCACAAAATACCATCGAAGTGCATATTGTAGTCTCCTTGTTATCTAGGCTCAACTAAGATGTTGAGTTTAGTAAGCATTTCTTCACAAACCATTTCCCTCACTACTCAGAGATTATACATTTTGCAATATTACATTTTTTACTCACAGAAAGCCCAGTTCAAGCCCATAATTTCATTTTCAAAGGCCCATGTGCATCACGTTAAAATCAGCTGGCTGAATATGCTGTTTGCAATTATGAATTCCTGCTCACATGACTTTATGATCTCTTATTATAATGGAAACAGTAATATTATTCTGAAAAGTCTCCCTAAATACTGAAGAACAAAATTACATACAGTGACTAGCAAGAGTTCAATTTCTCTCATTCTTCAATTTCTCTCACTTCTGTAGAGACCAATCATGCTTAGGTGCCTTAATGCTGACTTAAACCATATTCAGTCAGGACTAAGTTATGTATCATGAACCCACAGTGTTAAAACAGAAGTTGCAACAGCAGAGTCAAGTCAGCACTGTTTGAATACATCCTATACTAACACTCATCTAAAATTTGTCCAAAACTTGCATTTCCTAATATCTGAGTTCATATTTACTTTAGTTTCCTGTATACATCCACAAGTTAGCAAAATTTCTAAAGATTTTTCACAACTACCTCTTTCTGTGCAAAAGTTACCACATCAGTATTTGTTATTTAGGGTATTACAGCTGTCCTGCAGCCAGTACACATGAATCTAAATACGCATTCACTTCCACTGCAGAATATCTTAAACACAAAATAGTCTGGAATGCCATTAAATTACAGCAAGGCTCCAAACTTACAAATACAAATGTACTTAAAGTGAATGCTTAAGCACAGACAATGTGGATTAAGATGAATATACATACTTTCATATCTTTATAGTATTGGCTAACAAAAGTCAAAATTTCAATTTAAAGAAAGCAGGACATGTCAGTTCTACCTCTGGCACTACCTATTAGTTTGTTTTGAAATTCAAGGCTACATGCTGGTTTTCCCATGAGTCAACGTAGACGAGGAATGGTATACCATTGCTCAGAAATTTAGACAGTAGATTTCAGACTTTTAAAACCCTTGTAACACAAACATCCGTAACTTGAGCCATTAGCAACAGTGGTAGTAGGCAGCTGTCGTTATATGCCCCAGCAGCAGATAAAATACACACTTTGCCAGCAGGTTTCAAGTTACTGCAGACAGAGGAACACAAGCTCTCTTGACGCCTTGATTTAATTCCATCTTCTGGAGGAGAAAATACACTCTCAATTCAGGATAAAGCTAAGTATTATTGCTGTCATTTTTAGTAAGTCCTTCATTTCCAGATCCAAAAGTGTTAAGACTACCCTCTGTGCCCCCAGTTCTGATCTACTCAAAACTGTTGATAATTCAAGTTGGACAGTAGATATTGAAAAAACTCTCAACCAACCCACACTCTTTAAGAACAGATTCACAAAACACTTGGAGAAGACAGTAGTGATGTTCAGCAGTGAGAGGACACAGACCTATGTAGGAGAGCATTGTGTCATCTCACCCCTCTGTCTAGACAGGAGTGAAGCCTGCCACAGTACTCCAGACTATACAGACCAAGAGGAACTTAAGCAGGAGACTGATTGCTTCTGCAGCACTGAGGGTACATCATCACTTTTTCTCCTGCAGATACATGGACACCTCCTCAAAAAGCTTTCATCAAAGATTTCTTTCAAAATTTAATTTCCCTGACCTACAACATATTTTACTTATCAGGCTGCAGAAAGAGCAGAAGATTAATACAGAAAATTCTAAATTAAAAGAAATGAGAAGCCATACAAAGGAACAGCAAAAAGCTGGAGAAGATCAAATTCATCCCCTGAATGCAGATGTCTTCACATAGAGAAATGGTTGAAAGTAGGATGCCCAGAAAATCTCCATGGAGCTATCAGGATAGAGCACTAACCACTACAATTCGTGAGAGAAGAAAAATTACTGCTGATAAGAGAGGCAACAGCCATACAGGGAATGGCAATTGGTGGAGTAAAAGGGAATGTGGGGCAGTAATTGCAAAATTTCCCTCCATGTAAGAGTCAGAAGCTACTTACTGCTGAAGCTAGTCATAATGAAACCGCCAACTTCTCAGGAAATGCTACTGGGCCGTAGAATATTTGAAGCTGACTAGTTTTGCTGTATATTTCCCTCACTGTCCCCTAACGAAGCCACTCTTTTTGCAGAGAAAGTTTTCACACACACAAAGTTAGAGACCAAATGTGCGTGAATGATTTTAGAGACCAATCCTTTCGCCTAGATACCAGACTCCAGTGAAAGGTAGGTGTATCTCACAAAATGAATTCACATGAGTGACAGAAAGAGAAACCTACACTAGGTGGGTGGGCCAGCTTGAGCAGGGGATTGGGCAAAACGACCTCCAGAGGTCCCTTCCAACCTCAGCCACTCTGGGTTTTCATGACATTCTTCAATATTCAACAGCCTCATCTCTAAGCCATTTTTCTGGAAGACAGTTAAAAGTCAGTTCAGGTTCAAGTTCTCTCAAGCAAAGAAGGAAGTGGAATGTGAGTTTCCAGAATTCTACCAAAGAAAAAATCCAAGTAGAAGGAGCAAAACTGAGAGGAGCATGTGAGGCAGGACTAGTAGTACTTGTAAATGAAAGAGCAGCACAGAAGGACACAGGTTGCACCAGAAACTATCACTTGTGAATTATTTTTAAAGTTTCATCTTATTTTCTATTTGGCTTCTGTTAAGAAACTGCAAATNTGACCTACAACATATTTTACTTATCAGGCTGCAGAAAGAGCAGAAGATTAATACAGAAAATTCTAAATTAAAAGAAATGAGAAGCCATACAAAGGAACAGCAAAAAGCTGGAGAAGATCAAATTCATCCCCTGAATGCAGATGTCTTCACATAGAGAAATGGTTGAAAGTAGGATGCCCAGAAAATCTCCATGGAGCTATCAGGATAGAGCACTAACCACTACAATTCGTGAGAGAAGAAAAATTACTGCTGATAAGAGAGGCAACAGCCATACAGGGAATGGCAATTGGTGGAGTAAAAGGGAATGTGGGGCAGTAATTGCAAAATTTCCCTCCATGTAAGAGTCAGAAGCTACTTACTGCTGAAGCTAGTCATAATGAAACCGCCAACTTCTCAGGAAATGCTACTGGGCCGTAGAATATTTGAAGCTGACTAGTTTTGCTGTATATTTCCCTCACTGTCCCCTAACGAAGCCACTCTTTTTGCAGAGAAAGTTTTCACACACACAAAGTTAGAGACCAAATGTGCGTGAATGATTTTAGAGACCAATCCTTTCGCCTAGATACCAGACTCCAGTGAAAGGTAGGTGTATCTCACAAAATGAATTCACATGAGTGACAGAAAGAGAAACCTACACTAGGTGGGTGGGCCAGCTTGAGCAGGGGATTGGGCAAAACGACCTCCAGAGGTCCCTTCCAACCTCAGCCACTCTGGGTTTTCATGACATTCTTCAATATTCAACAGCCTCATCTCTAAGCCATTTTTCTGGAAGACAGTTAAAAGTCAGTTCAGGTTCAAGTTCTCTCAAGCAAAGAAGGAAGTGGAATGTGAGTTTCCAGAATTCTACCAAAGAAAAAATCCAAGTAGAAGGAGCAAAACTGAGAGGAGCATGTGAGGCAGGACTAGTAGTACTTGTAAATGAAAGAGCAGCACAGAAGGACACAGGTTGCACCAGAAACTATCACTTGTGAATTATTTTTAAAGTTTCATCTTATTTTCTATTTGGCTTCTGTTAAGAAACTGCAAATTAAACTGCAATACATGAATTTAGGTCAAGCATTTTCCTGTACCTGAGTAAAGTCTTCTGAGGTTGTATTTTGGAAAAGAAAGGGCTGTGCTTTTCAGTCTGGATTTAAACATTTGCTTTATACGGCAAGTAATTGGAAAAAAATCTTCAACTATCTGTTTCTCTCTGCTTAGGTTTTTTTTTAAAGTCAGTTGAGTCAAGAGTGTCTGTTAGATTACAAATTATGCCTAATGAAAAAACCCTTGTCTTGTATTGCAAACCATTTCACTGTAAGCTATGACTGCCTGAAATAAGACTGACTTATTTCTGCCACTGAAATAAGTCAGTGGCCCAGGAGGCTCCTGCCAATCCCATGGAAAAGAAACCCAAGTATATTATATACTTATATATACTTTTATATAACCCAAGTATATTATATTATATACTTATTATATACTTATATATAACCCAAGTATATTATATTGTAAAGAGTCAGAATTTCAATAGAAACAGACCATACATGGTCCAGACACCCACCTTGAAACCCCTCAACTGCCAAGTGCCCAGTTTGGAACATCTCAAGGGGCCAGCATTTCCAGTGAGTGAGTGTTGCACACATTCTGAAAACAGTAATTTCAGAGTGGGCACAGGGAAACTGAGGCACCTAGCATTCCTAACCACTTTTGAAAATAACTGTATTATTCTATAATAATCACAATACTTTTGCTCAACCTGAAACTCCCTTAAAGTCCATTGCCGGCAGAACAAGGCCAACAGTGCTTTTGAAAGCAACTTCCTTTTTTTAAGGAAGTTATTATTTACCTTTTTTTTCTCCAGACTACCAGGGGAAGGCCAAAAAGTTATATGATCCCAGGTTAAACGTGAGAGCAGTAGCAAAGATCCATCTGACCAGGTATATCAACCATGGTACCCAAAACCATGGTACCAGACTGCAATGTAAAGAACAGCATTATCTCTGAACACCAACTGACACTATACTGAGCTAATGAAATAAACAGGGTTCTCACACAGAATTTGATTTAGCAAAACACTCCAACACGTGCTGACTTGCTTTGCTGTATAAAATCCAAAGTAAAATATTATTCAGCACAAATAAAGATGGTTTATTTTAGGCTGAGGCACCTAGTAATCAAGTAATATCAATATTAAGTAATACAAAGACTCATAGAAGTAAACCCACTTTGCTATGAAACAGAAAAACAGTTTTTATAGATATCTACATATTTTTTGCTATTGTAAGCTGTATACTTGATGCCATATGCAGCACCAAGACATAAAGACAGGCAATATGCACACAATTTTCCCAAACAAAATTGGCCTTTTGCTTGACTAAACACTAAGGCCTGTACAATTCTCAGACTATTTCCCGCCCTTCAGACAAAGGAGACCGGCACTTGACAAAAATCTCTTTTCTCCTTACTAAATCCCAAGGTCATGGTGAGGTTAATCTTTGCTTTACCAATAAACACCTACTTAATTTTGAAGAAAGACCAATTTAAAGTTAACAAAGACAATATAACTAGTAAGCAGAAGCACTGAAAGTGGGATAAGGCAAGATGCAATAGTGTTGAGAAGCAACTCAAGCTCAGCACTATCATCATTCTACACCAGCTTCCTGGCATTACTGTGATTTCCATGCAGAATTACAGTTCTCTCTTCAGCAAATGAGTAAATCAGCATTCCTCACCACTAACACAACACAAGCCCAAGAAGAACAGAAACACAAGCTATGTTGACAGACAAGCAGCAAGAAAACACTAAGGCTGAGGTTCATGTACATTTTCTTTGGCAACAAAGTGAGTTTCACAGGTCATTTCCCCAAGCACTCATCCCTGCTGTTCCTCTTATGTTCCTCCTTGCTGCCCATCAGCCAGGATAATATAGTCTTTCATAGAACCATACTATATATTGGATTAATGAAACAATTCACACTAAAAATAGCAATCTATCCTCCAAACCCATGCTATTCCAGTAATGGAATCTGAAGTGCAGATATTCAAACAGTTGTGCCAGTACAATTAAGGGGGTAGCAAACTGCAGCAGGGCAGAGATGGCGGGGGGGAACCTCCAAAATTAACTTGTTTGCCAAGAAAAAGGTAAAGGAACCACACCTGTTTATTTTCAAAGTAAGCAAAAGGCATATGTTATCTTCTCACAGAAATCTGATCAATCTCTCACAAAATACCTAACAAATCACCCCCATGTCCTCCTATATGTATATATATATATATATACACATATATAAAATACATACATACAAATACATCACTCTCTTTTAATATATGATGAAATTAAGGCTGAAAACATTTACTACTAATTTCAAAGGGAAATATTTTCCTATAACTAACAAAATGTTTCTTGCCTCTAGAAGCATGGACATGTCTGCACCACAGAAGAGAGCCTGTTTCAGAGCCCTGAGCTGCTGCTGACCTTGCCTTCCTCAGAACAAGGGATGGGAGGGCTGGGGATATTTAAAAATAAGGGGTTTAGTGCTGTCCTTCTACCCAATTTGCCCTCTCAGAACTTGGTAAGGTAACACTGGAATTTACGAAAATTTTTCTTGAAATACTTTCCCCTACAAGGAACAGCAAAATATTTGTTAAGGTCCTGTAATTGCTACTCTTTCATCTCTCAGAATACTTTGTAAAACTGATATTCAAAAGGAAGAATTTTATTTCAAGACTTTTAATGGGTCTTGACTGTTCTACAAAAGACTCGCAGGCTGCTTTATCTATGAGTTCTCCTGGAAATGAATATCAAAGTACATTTTTATTATTATTCCAACAAGTTCATTTCTAACTTGTTAGGTTTTTTTTAAGCACAATTTCTTCTGTATTAATCAAGATCTCTACTGGCACATTATGAATTCTACAGAGATAAGCCATGCAGTTTTTATTTAAAAGTCAACTGTATTAATGCTTTCTCTTGCCAAAACCCAATTCTTCTCATATTTTAAATTCCACTGACAGGTGAAAAATAAATGTTTTAGTGTGAAGTGCAAGTCGTCTCTAATAAAAGGCATGATTGTTATGAGCCAGCAGTAAATAATACCATCAGGTTTTTCACAAGAAAAACTTTGCTTGTGTTAATGAACCAATTACATTTCTCATCTCAGAGAAGCTCATTCAGAGTACCTTCATTGAAGTAAATGCAGTAATTACTGTGAATTTCCTCCATTTAGGGGAAATGGGTGGGAAAGACTTCTCAGGAAAAAAAATATCAGTAAGATAGGAAAACAAGCCCTTTTCACCCAAGATCTTCAAAATTCTCAGAAGCATTACCTCCCTGTCCCAAAGTGGAGGCAGCCTAGCTCAAAGCTAAGAAGCCCCCATCAGAGCTTATTTAATCATGTAATGTTTCAGTAAATGTAGCTGTCTTGGTTCGGGGCTCAGGCTACCATGGATAGCTGAGTCTGGTGCAGCTACATCCGAGCTGAAATCTAATTGCACGGACTAGATTTGTGGCACCACAGGAAACAGGAGGCACACGGCGCATCAGCAGTGTCCTCGCTGGACACGGGGCCGTGACCTGGCACAGAACACGGGACAGTCACCTCCCAAAGTAGCCGGGGGCTGTGTTGTGCACAGGTCTCACCCTCAGCCCCTCAATGCACACGAGTCAACCCTGCTGCTGTGCACAAAGTGCTCGGCATAGCTGAGTGACAACCAAGTGCGCACCAAAGCTCAGGGAGCTGCTCTCTGCACTGCCCGCAAAGCCCCAGGAGCAGGCAGGCTGCAGTGTGCATGAGCCCTAGTACAAGGGAAGGCAACAGAACACGTATCAAACAGGAAGGTAAAACCAAGATAATCCCCTCACTCCGAGACAATCCATCACTGTCTTACTTCAGCACAGTTCAGTTGTCATAGTTAAATTCAGACATACAAAAAACCCAAAGTATCCAAGCTAAGCTTCAACAACCAACTGCAACAGCTTCACGCAGACAAACGAACACTCATCAAGCACTTAAATGTTAACACTACCAACCCAAAGTGAAACAGATGGGGAGGAAAAATGCCAAAATTTGTCTGGTTTTTCAGTGCCCAGTATTTTGATTAGATGCTTAAAAACTTTTTTTTTTTCTCTGAACCCACACAGCCTCCCAGTCTAAATTTTGGCTTTTCTGCTTCTATAACCCTTGGCATTCCTGATTTCAGAATTTAGAGAAGGTTATCAGTAGCCCCAGACAGAGCACGGAGCATGGCTGCTCTTTTGCTAACCAGCTGAGGCATTGGCTGTACTGCAGCTGAGCAGCAAGCTTAGGGTGGGAAAACAATCCAGTTTTATAGGCAGCTTTTGAGACAAATCTGGCAGGCAGGCAACTCCACATTTTACATCACTGTTAATAAAGCAGTGAAGTCTCTTAAAACAGAGCTGACACTGCTCCACACAGATAAATGAATAAACAAAAGAAATCAGATTCATAATATACAGCTCACAATAGAAAGGCTGGGGTTTTAAAATCAGAAGCACTGATCTGTAAGATTCTCAGAAACATGAAGGTCAATAATTATTGGTATGAATATCATGTCCAAAGTTAATTTTTGAGAATGCAGATACTTCCATGTGCTTTGATATTTTCCAGATTCTGCTGATGAGAACTGACAGAACACAATCAAGGTTAAACTAAAGGAATCTAGAAAACCAGTGTCTCATACAAGCAAAGGTCAGGTGATGTTCCTATGCAAAACATCCAATTCAGCATGAATCACATATTGATATGGCACCTGAAGTTCTAACCATGCCACAGTACTAAAGCTAGGGCTTTCAGAGCCCGTAATTCCTCAAAATGACCAAAAAACCCCCAAAGCCCCATCACAAAATAAAAGAACCCACATAATCCTCTCACACAGACAAGGCAAAGGCAAAGACTGCACACAAACTGTAAGTGTAATGAAAATCAGCATTTCTTTCTGCTTCTAGGAGGCTTCCTTTGCATAAAACCTCTTCTGTGAATTGGCAGATCTCCTCTTTTTGGCATGAGCTGCTGGTATGTGGCATTCATTCTGCTTCTTGAATGCTGGTAAGTGACAGAGCTAAATCTTTCCATTGCTGAAATGTTATTTCCCACAAAATTAATACCAAAAAAATTGTCCTATTACAAGGAGCATGTGGAAAATGCACATCTCTGTGCACAAAAAAGCAATGTAAGTCTGTATTGCCTGGGTCTCTCATACACACACAAATCTTTATGATTTTGAGAGGAAACAGGAATTTGTATGATGGCTTACAGTACACCACAGTTGGTAGTCTCTCAGTATGTTTTTTAGATAATGCTGTTATCTTTCTCCATAGTAGGAAAGAAGGAGCTTTGTGGGGCCTCATAGCTTCTCAAGGGGTAGTTTTGAAAAAAACAGGAATATAACTTGAAACTGAATGTGGAAATGTTCTGTAATCAGATAAGATGTAAAAGGCTGCCCCTGTTCCAACTTAAACAGAACTGCTAAACTATGACATAGCTATCATTGTGTTATTAAAATAAATTAAATTCAGAATCATAGGTCTATGCATCAGATTTGTGTGTCTTACATGCACTAGTTGAGAGAATTTTCTCTCCTTTATACTAATATGATCTTGAATTTTGATCAATTTAAAATCTGTTTTTCTATAAAAGTGATTGAGCCAAGTCTGTACACAAAAGTATATTCAGTGGAGAAGTCTTGATTACCTTGAGACATCAGGCTAGACTACACACCTCTAACACAGCACGGATAAAATCTAAAAATACCAAGAAAATATAGAATTTGAATGAGTTGTGGCATACCGAATTCTCTCAAAAACAGCTGTGAATTAGATCCACACCCACAAGTAATAAACTTCAAAAAATGAAGTCTTATGAAAATGTCACATTAATCTACCCATGCAGTAAATGTCTACTCACCCACTACTTACTAAGATGATTAGTAAGGAAATCACAAGTTAAACTTTATTCATCTTAAGAAAAATAGGAAAGAGGTTGCAAGGTTGATTTAACTCAGAAGATATTATTGTCACTTGACATTTACATGCAATGTAAAATTCCATTCCCACTTACAGTCTGGGGAAAGCCTGTTAAAATTACTTCCTTATGTGTGAACACTTCTTTGAATTGTGTTCTTTTCATCTGCCACCTTCTCCTTAAGCCAGCTGGCTCCTTTTGTTAAGTCTTTTTTAATAGGAAAGTTCATTATATGTAATTCAGGGAGCAGTTAGAGATTGTCACCTTTTATTGAGTGCTACTGCCCATGCATATTTCAGAGCATTCTATACTATCTTTTGACAATGTCAAAAAGGCAAAAGGTTCACACACACACATGCTGAACAGCTCTAGCATGGGACTAATCCGAATGATCACATCTACCTTCTCATTTTCATCCACATGGACCAGTCCTCCTTGCATTTATATGCTAGACTGCTCTTCATCTTTGCAAAAGCTAACACCTTTGTGGCAACTAAAGTTGCTTACATGGAAACACTATTAGTAAGGTATTCAAATATCTTTGGTCATCTAGAGACTGATCAGCATACTGTCCTGCTTAATCCTGTTGCTGTGGCTTTCTTATTTCTTACTTCTCCTTGTCCTTCATTACACATTTCTTTATCACTTGCTCCTCTCCCCTTCTCATCCAGTTCCCTCATTCCCACTTTTCTTCTCCTGAGCACTTGCTAGCCGACTTTTTGATTCTATCTCTATGTGCAAGTGCTATCTTCCCAGTGATCACAATCTTTGGGGGTCACCTCTCACTTCACCCCATCCTTTTATGTAATAGCAGCTCTAACAGACTCAGCTGTTGGCTTTATTTTATAGGCATAAAGGTCCATTACCAAGAAACAAAACCCCGAACTGAAACAACAATAACAAAAAGGGCATAAGTTCCCCAGCCATTAGTAGTAACTGCTGTGTACTGCACAATTTGGGAACTAACCTAACATAAGCACGGCCTGAGGGTGGCTGGGCAGTGTGAATGACAGCAGTTACTTGGTTACTACGCGCCCTACGAAAAGGTTGTGCTGTATGACGCTCATCAGTGATGTCAGACCCTTGTTCAATGCCTAAGTGGGGTACAGGAATTGTTCTGGCTTTTAAGTTTTTTTTTTTTAAGGAGGGGCTGACTGCTGACAGCATCTGCTGACAATTTTGCAGACGCATCCCTATCTTTAACGGCACATTCAGGCAAAGACTTGAAACAAACAAGCATGAGACTGAATCCCTCTAATTGCATTGTCCTTCAGTGAGCTCTCTCAGTATTTCAAAGAAAGAGCAACACAGATTACTCATTCCTGGAAAGTGGGACTTACACCATGACTGACTAAAGCAGCTCAACTTAAGAAGTTAAAGATACTAAAGGTGACTTGTTCATGATCTACCACTACCATCTGGAAGATTTCTGAACATATTGGGCTCTTTGATTATGAGATAGAAATGTAAGATCCAGTGCCTGAAAACTGAAACATGAAAGAAAACACAAGGTTGAACTGTTATTCAGAGATAGGATGGATTCTTCAGTTGACCTCTTGCTGAACTGGGGGTTTCACTGTAAATTTTCTTTCCATAGCAGTTCTAGTAGCATATTTTTTGAAATGTGTAAAATTTTCTCTCTTCACAGTATTATCCCACTAATAAACACCAGACTACCCTCCTGTAGACATGGTTGTGGATCCACTCATAAACTTCATCTAAGTGCAAATCTTCACTTAGCATCCCGTGTGTTATTTTAGTGGTTCAAATCATTTTATATCACCTGTAATTGTGGGATCACACCTACAGCTGTGATACTTCCTATTTGTCAATTCACAAAAGGCAAGGATGATATCTTTCCTAGTCTGTTGTTTTCTGCTGCCTTTTATTTCCCCCGTACACACATTTTTCCTGGCTACATGTCTCCTACTTCTTCCAATTACCTACCACCATTACAGACAATTCACATTATTTTTAGACTCTTGTAACATAATTTCCCCAGGCACACATAACATAAGCAAAACCAGAAGTCAATACCTACACAGGAGTTTGAGATATTCATACATCCTCACAAAACATTCCTGACACCTTTTTTATAGACGGCAAACTTGTGTTTTATGAACTCCAGTGATTTTCTCAAGGCCACTATGTGATGCCAGTTTGAAAGTACAGTTAGTCCCAGCCTTGAGGACTCAGAAAATCAGACTCAAGTTATTTTATCCCATTCATATAACTCTATTATGTGTTCCTTGTTCATCTTCAGAGAAAAAGGCAAACAAAGTGAGAAGGGAAACAAAATAATCTATGAAAATTATAATTTAAAATATTTTAAAGCTGCAATTCAGACCACCGACCCCTGCCTATCCTCCCAAGGATGGTGTTTTTCATAGGTCTTAGTGTCAGTAAGGAACACAAAAGTCTTACACACCATTCTGACTGAAAAAGCAAACATTCCCCTTTAAATTCCTGGAATTTAATCCATACATATTACAATCTTCCTACTTCACTGGAACATCAGTGTGCTACATAACATTGGTGTAAATTTCATAAAACATGTCATAAAACCTGGATTTGAGTCAGAGGGGTTTTTTTAACTGAAAGTGTTAAAAACATCTAGTAATTAATTCTGTGTTCACTTACAAAAAAAGTTGAGTATGAAAAAGAAAAGGTAAAAACTAGTAAAAACTTCTTCAATTCTTGAAGAGACGAACAAAGAGACAGGAAAAGAAAGGAAAAAAATTTTTAGATGTCCTGTGTCTATTGGTAGAGATCTGGATGAAACTTCAGAATGATCACATCTACATAAGGGCTTCTTTCATGTTTTGACCAAACACCGAGAACATGTCAGCACAATGCTTACTTTTAGCCCAGATAAATCTTTTCCTAGTGGAAATAATCAAGAAGAAATACAATTGCTTTATATTCTTAATCTTTCTAAATGCTGCCAACCCCAAGATTTTTTTCTATTTTTGTGGGTTCCTCCTCCTTCCCTAGTTATTTAGGCACATAATTAGATCACTGAAAGCTAAATTCTGATCTACTTAAACTGATAAAAATTAAAGCCTTCAGAGTGGGTTCTTCAAAGCCCACACTATTTTCTATATATACTGGATGCCTCTACATTTAAGCAGAAGTTAGTAGTATTTTCTTATTGCCACATTTCTGTAGCAGAAATATGATGATAAGAAAGTGACAGATTTATATACTTCAGAGCGTATTGTCATACAGTAAATTACTCAGATAAAATATTCCTCTTTGGCTTTTGTTCAAAGAGGTTGATTTATCTTTGTGCTAAAGAGCCCACACAAGACCTCTGCAGTGCTTCATAGTATTTCTAAGCTGTAACAGACCGTCAGCATCATTCTGTTCTGATCTCATGCATAGCAGAGGCCAAAGAACCTCATCCAGCAATTTCAAGCCTATAACTCAAAGCTGTAGCTCACTCATTCTCTCAAGGTTAACATCACTTGTGCACAGAAGGTCTCAAAAAAGGTCTGTACAGCGTTTAAATCCCACTTATGATCTATTTTGAAGACTTCTGAGATTTTATGAGGTCTAGGACAGAGAAATTTATAGTAACTACGGGTGCATGAGGTAACCCACCAGGTGACTGCAAATCTCTCTGACTCACAATGACCTTTGGGAGAGAAAACTACCCACTGCCTTAGAAAAATAGCTAAGAAAATGGAATAATTATTCACACATACATATGCATGTATTTGACATCAGACTCTATGTAAATACCACCTACCAAAATCTGTGAAATAAATCTGTGCAGTTCTCATCTGAGTACTCATAAGAGTTCTGACAAAACCAGGACTGTCCAGTTCTGACCTTCTGCTCAGGTGCACACCGTCAGTACCTTTGCATGAGAACACACTAAGGACAGAAATTCTGCAAGCTAAGCTTTAAATCAAGTGCATTTCATTCTGAATGATACTCTCTAATTCAACCACAACATAGCAGCTTCATGCAAAAATAAATGTAGAAAATGCAATGATCTGTACTGATCTGATACAAATTCTCTTTCTATTCATCTTAATCTTCCATTTAGATTTTATTGTCACTAAATGCAAGAGTACAGTGATAAGACAGCAACACCTCTAGATCCATTCTCGGAGTGAGTTCCGGGGTGCCACAGCAAATGAAGCAAAAAGGAAAGCCTCTGCTGCCACCTAAAGGGTTTCTCTTTCCTTCGAACTGCTAAAGTTGAGGAACAAAGATACTTGGATGCAACCAGCTTAATGAGCACCCAAACTGAAAAAGAGCTATCGGAACAAAACCATGCTGCTTAAGACAATAATGTAGCTGCTTAATATAGCTGCTTTCCCCTCACTGCACTGTGTTCTTCATGCAGTCAAAACTCCAGCTAGGATATAGTAACAACACTACATATTTGTTTCTTCCCACTTTTTAAGATTACAGACTACAGTCAGAGTGGTTTTGGATAAATATAAAAGAACACAAATCTTTCATTACAAGTCATATTTTTCCAGATTTTGAAACAAGGCACATTTCCAAATTCTTCTTTTTTGGACAGCTTCTTTGAAGAACAGCTTCTGGAACCAATCAGTGTGTTCCAGCAACGGGCTAATCAGCACTGGATACAAACATTGTAAAGAGAGGTAGAAAAAAAAACTAATCCAACTCTCTCTTCTCAAATTTTTTATACTGACTGCAAAGCATAGTGCAAAAAACGTAACTTTTGTGTTTAGAAAAGCATTTATTCTTTCAAAGGATAAAATTACTTGAAGAAATACTCCAAGTGTAACACCACGTACCTACCTACTTCAAGAAAATGTATCTTTCTCATTGTTAGTTGAAAGGTTAAATACTTGTAATACAAGAAAAGAAGCACAGCACAATAGAAGCGTATATTAAGATTAAAAGCACATCTTTCCTAAAATTATTAATCTTAAGCGAGGGATTTAAAGGAAAGCAAAATTAGTATTTTTGAGAAAGGGAATCTGGAACATTTTATTTCCCATACCACAAAATACAAGCTTACTTTGGACAATTTTGGTATTTTGGTGCCTGCACTGAGTTTGTGCAAGTCACCAATTAGCGCCACAGACAGCGGTGTAGCAACAAAGTAGACCAGTGAACAAACAGCTTCCGGCAGAGAAAAACCTGGGGTTAGAATAAAACTTCCTCTGTGAACAACATGGTTATCATGAGGGAATTCTTGCAACTTCACAGGAAGCATCTGGCAGAGTCTAACACAGAAGGATGAACTTCTGCATCATTGGCCTCTCTTCATTTTCTACAGTACCTCCTCATAACTAGAAACACTTCTCAGTGAAAAGCCATTTATCTCCAGGATGGACTTGGACATTCTACACTTACATTCTCAAAAAGAAAACAGAAAATCTACACTTAGGTTCTCCAGTGAGAAAAAAACTGTATTCACACAGTGCATATAAAACTGTTGGCTACTTTCTTTTCACGAGCACCTTCACAGATATATGGACTTAAAAGTGAAAACCAAGGTCTGATTTCTCATGAACAGTCCCTGCAGCACAAACCACAGCTTTGACCATTACAAGGCTACTGTGAGGTGGAGACTTGACCAAACCACCTTTTACATGCAATGGAAGGCAGGATGTGCAAGAAAGCATTCTTCTCATGGCTTATCTTGCATGGACAAGAACACAAGGCAAGCAAGGCAAAGTATATCCTGCTCATTTCCTCAGTCAGAGGACCTTCGTGCTCATACCTCTTTCTCAAGCAAGCTGCAAAGTGTCATTCAAGCCTGTATGCTACAGCCTGTTCTCAGGACAAGTACATTATGTTTGGATTATTTTTATGAAGCACAGTGATCTCTAACACCATGGAAACTAAGAGACCATAAACATTTTAGAAGCACAGGTGTCAGCAGGCTGATTTCTGGATCCCAAAACAATTACATCATAGTAATTTCATGCACAAGAACTTTGTCAATGTCAACATTCGTGTTATGGTACAATACTGCAGGAATCCCGCATTTGAATTTCTACGGAAAAATAAGCTAGAAAAAAAAAAAAAGAACAAAGAAAACAAATTAACCAAATCATTTGATATTCAAGCACAGCTAGAGTTCATTTTCATACTGGAGTTTATACCATTCCAAGTAGTTTTAGGTCAATGACAGAGAAACTTACATGGAAAGGGCCCCTCTCTCCGGGATGAACCAACATAGAATGTTCAAGTCTGACTGTTTTAGGCTGCTGCAATCGGTTTAGAAAGTCACTGCAAAGAACAGTGGATATTCCATATAAACTCATCCAACTGTCTATCAAAAGGCTGGCAATAATTTGATAAAACAAGGCTAACCACCATGTCTGTATGCTTCACACTTCTTCCTATGTTAACAGCCCTCAGCAACGTTTAGAGCTGTTCTTGTTAAAACTATTTTAAGTGAGCAGTGAGATAAATCAAAGTAATGTGGGTAATCTCACAGGGTTAAATCCATATGGAAAGAAGATCCTACATTACCAACTACTGTTTAACTAGTATTGAACAGGCATGATGACACAAGTGAATCTCAATCAGTCTGGAGATGAGAAAGCAGTCAGAAAAGGAGGACATTGCACATTTGAGATGCAGTGGAGCACCCATAAAGAAAAGCACAGAGGCAGCCCTGGGAGAAGGGGAACAGACAAAAGGGGTTAGCAGACAGAATTGAGGTAAACTCTACTGGCAGAAGGAGCACGTTATGCAATGAGCAGACAAGAAAGAAAAGCCAGAGCTGTAATTCTGACTTTATCTGGGGCACATGCCAAAGAATTGTATCACTCACATTTTTAAGACCCCTGAGCCTGTTCTATACGTACTGGTGAGCAGAAAAATCCTTCAAAGGATGGTAAGAAAACAGGAGGAATTCTCAAGCAGATCCTGATAGTGCTAGAGGAAGATCACTGCTACGTAATACAGATGGCAAACAGCCATGGGCAGCAGCTGACCATGGAGTTTTCAGCAAGTTTTTGAAGAAAAAGTAGCTCTTTTTTTTTCCACTTAAATAAGATTAGAATTCACCTGCAGTAACTGCTTCCCGAAAACAGCTATTCCACACTTCAGGGCCTCTACACTTCACACTGGGAAAGTGATTGTGGTTGGAAGAAAGTCTCAAGATATCAAGGAAGCATCTTGCTTTCTACTAGAAAACCCATTCAGCTAATTAGACAAAACTATAGCTGTTCATTCTTTAAAATGCTTTTCAAAAGCTTTTATGCTAAGACATCCTCATCTTGTCTGTAGTTAGCATACTCTCCAGACCTCCCAATTATTTCCCTTTGTACCGCACAATCATCCCAGCTTGGACTCCAGCCCAGACAAAAGTAACACCCCATTTAAAGAGCAGCTGCTACACTGGAAGCCTGGAGATGACCATGAGTTAGATTTCTTCATTCCAATATCCACAGCTCTCCATATTTTACAGCCCCATATTCTTGATGAAGTTCTGCTGCTTTCTCATGAAGAGTCACCTGAAACTGCCATTCTCAGCAAGCTGAGGAAATTTACATCCAAAACTTTTGAGCAAAGCTGGGAATAGATGTCTGTCACAGATATGCCAGATCTGTCCTGGGCCAGCATATTCTTACCATAATCAGCACATCAGTCAACACAGAATTTCACTAATTCCAAAAACAGAGATTAAAACTTATCGTTCAAACATTTGACATGGATGTCCATCAGTGCTTTCTAACTCTATAGAACTCACCTACTCCAAGTAGGTGAGTAAAGACAGTTCAGCAACCAAGAGAAGTTAAATTAGCAGTGCCAACAGCTGTTCCTCTGTGTGAAGATGTGTCAACATGGGACATAAAGTTTAATACTCAAAGCATTACAATTCAGAGATGTTGCCAAACAAGTGCTTGTGACAAGTGACTTAATGAATTCTCTTTCTTCAATCACTCTACTAAAGCTCAAGACCAGAATGAGGCAAGATTTAGGAAGATGCAAATTATAGTAGAACTTAGATGATTTTACTTGCATTATAACTGATATTGAAAAGTGTCATCTTCAAATTCTCAAATCTATTAGGACTCCAATCCAGCAAAGGATATAACCACGTGCTTTAGTTCAAAAATATACAGACCCTTGGAAGGTTGTGGGCCACTCATGAACATCAATGTATCCTTTTCTTGAGTATTTTTCTAGGCTGGGTCAAAAAACATCCAAGAGTATTTTGAGCATAGGCAGGACATATTGAAACCAAGTATGCACAGTCTGATTTTTTGCTTACATCATTTATTTATACAGTAACATTTCAAAATGCTTCTATACAACAACAGTGTTCTTTGAAGAAGAGAAAAATACAACTGCTAGACAATGTCCGTATCTAAAAGATAATCAGCAGAAAGACTGCAAAGGACAAAGGATTTATCTTTCTTTTCCACTCATTAAATAAAATGAGCTTTTAAATTGGCTGTTTCCCTTTCACATTCAGTTTGCTGAAACTAATTTTCCCCTCTACATACAGATCCTTAATCCCTTACAGGATCTTTTAGAATTTTGTCTCTTTGCCAGCACATGCTCATAACATCAGTGTTCAATGCTAAAAGTCAGCAGGTTCTCAATTGGCAGGGAGATCTTAACCAACAATTTAACTTCACGGACATCAACAAAATCCTTTTAAAAATGAAAGGTTTTCATTATCAGATACATTAAAATTATTCTGCACACAGTTAGCGATTAATAATAACAGCCCTATCAATAATAAATAGCCTTATTTTTCTAGAGATTGTACAAGTTCGTAAATGAACAATGCCTGACTCAAATCTTTAACACAGGTAATTTCTTTTCATAAATCTATACAGGATTAGAACAAAATAAACATTTCATAAATACACTTAACAGGAAATGGTTTCAGGATTTGGTTTGTGGAAAATAGGAATTAAGAGAGGAAAAATCACTCACTGAACTAACTTTGCTGTCTTTTCAGTTATTTATCTTAAGAAGCAACTGTAATTTTTCTCATGTACTTGCTGTGAAAAATTTTGTTAGTATTCACAAAAAACAGCATTGTCCAATATGAAAGACCAAAGGAACAAAATACATCCACAGAAAAATCCTTGTAAAATAAAATAAGCAGTTGCAACAGAATTCCTTGCTTCCACAAAGCCTGGGAATGAAACCTATCAGAGGCTGGACAGTTAAATTTCACAAAGGAAATTAAAGCAAATTGCAAATGAGACAGGAAGAACACAGAAATATATTATCTCTGTCTCAAAATTAAATTAGTATTTTGCCTCAGAACATGAAGGCTAAGTAGGATAGATGAGCAACAGCTCTAGAAACAGAAATTGCCACATGTGAGCTAGAGGTAAGAGCTGAACAGTCAAGTCCAGCAGATCAGATGATGCTAATTCTAGAACACTGGGAGTTTACCAAAGCATGTTATGCCACAAAAACTCAGTATTTCTCCTGATGGCATTCTGTAAGGAGCACAAGAACTTCCAGTCCAAGCAGAGTAGTCAAGGGAATGAAAACCAAACCTCATGAAAGTGATGACCTTCACTATTTGCTCGTTCCATGTAAATACATCTGCAAGGAAAGGTGTAAGAGTGAAGAAGACAACTGTTCTAGGTAAAAATGTAATTTGGGAACTGACACAGTTGCCTGCCCTTCACTCGAGCGCCCGGACTCGGGAGGCAAAGCATTGGAGGTGAAGAGGACTGAACTCTCACCTAGAGACAGCTTGCTGGGTCTCTGTAGGCAGCTCAGGGGAGCTCTGCTGTTCAATGTAGGCGGCGAGGACAGAGAGAAAAACAAGGCCCTGCCTGTCCGTGGTTCCAACCTCCTTTATTGACGGTGAAAGGTCCGGAACAGACAGACAAAGGCAATGAACTGACAGGAACTTATAAAGGGTGTCAGACTCAGGGGAGGGTTCAGGCAACAAACCAATCAGGGCACCACTAAGGCGGGATTAGGGAGGAGTAGGGGCAAACAGATAAAGGTGTAGAACCAATAACTGTGCTGGGGGGAGGGGTACAGCTTCAGTTAACAAATCAGCCATCGAGTAAGGGTGAAGTTTCTGGAACACGGGGTAAGGACAAAGAGGGATTGAAGTGGGAAGTTGGGGAGTGGTTTGGGATTGACAGGGCAGTTTGGGACGGGTAAGCACCACCCATCAGGCGGGGTCAGGGGATTGACAATTGGGAAAAACCAAGGGGCAGAGACAGGGGGAACAGGCGTAAACCATTGTATAACTATAACTGAAAACCACACCACCACAGGGAACACCGGACCAAAGAAGTATGACCTACAAATCTGGAATACCTTCTCTGTAGAGCAATGGGATGGACTATAACAATAGATCATGCTTCATAATTCTATAACCACAAGCCAACAGGAAAGTTGCCTCTGCTAAAATAAAATGTGTTATGGTCTAGGTAGGAGCTGTTTTCCAGTCACATAATGTAACTTAACTGTAACCAGGTATTTCATCAGGAGTCATCTCCTCCTCTCAGGATAGAATACTAAAAGGTCCTTTCGGTTACTGAGTTAAATGAACAAAATAATTTCAAGCTGGTAATTAAAGATTACTGTGTCACAAGCAGCTAAGTGAGGAAGAGACATTTCCTAGGAGTACAAGGCACAGACTCACAGCTGCAGACTTGCACGGTTGAGCTTAAGTTGCCTTACACCCTTCCCCATAGGAATGCAACAGGGGCTTCTACTGAAAAGTGAAATTAATAAAAACTTTTGATTTTTGTATAAGTAATTAATTTCTGTGGTCTTGGGGATGAAAAAAATTCAGTACATTCAATGTGTTTCCATGCATTGCTTATGAAAAAGTAGGAGAGATGATGATTGCTAAGTAGAGGGGAAATGGAACTGGTTACATGAGTTTTACGTCAAGTGGAATCCCCAGCTGACTGTTCAGACAAGCTTTCCATTTCCTCTACCTACTAGAAATGACATGTCAATTGTCTCTGACACCAGTATGGATCAAAAGGTGAAAGGAGAGAGAGCTATCACACTAGACAATGAGAAAAACATTGATCTTGATTGTATGTAATCCTTGGCTTAGTTGAGTGCAAGATTTGTACTGAACAGCAGAGCTTTTCTTTCAGAAGATTCTTGTTCTCCACTCTACACTCTTTATTAAAACAATTCAGGGGTTTGGAGCTCTAAAGCTTTTCTTTTTTCCTAGTGAAAACATTAACACAGATCAAAGATAGGGAAATGGGTCAGCTCATGTTTGTCCTTGAAAAGTAGCTTTGCAGTGCTCCTTCCATTGTGAAATAGCAGTGACAAGACTGTCAGCAGTAATTAGAGATTTAAAGTACCCCACTTTGTAAATGTCCAAATTGAAGCACCCTAAAAAAGGCCTGATTTTCAGGAGAGATGGCATTTAAAATAACTGCATCCCATAACAGGTGTCTCAAGTTTTGTATTCAAAATCTTTAGCATTATTTTAATATATTTTGCCCTAAATGTCAAATAAAACACACACAAAGAAGCAGTATGAGAATGAAAACTTATTTTATTCACCCACTTAGGAGGCCTTCATCTCATTCAGCAATGTTAAAGTTTCTACAAAGCTGCAGGGTAACAACCACTGGAACACAATTAGTCTTGGATATCACAAAAGCAGGGACAATGTTTGCTGGGTATTAACGTTTTCACCAAATTTATCATTTAAATAAAATCTTTCATTTAAGTGAAATGATTGTCATGAAAATGCCCTGGCCAAGCCAGAAGAGCTATAATAAAGATAGGTATTAACAGCAACTAAGTGAAAATACATAGGTCTGGGCCTCATCTGTCACACTGAGGACACAATACAAGAGAGAATATACTTACTGAAACTTGCCACAAGGTCAAGGGCAACCTGAGTAGCCACATCCATTCCAGAGTTGACGTAGGACTGGCAGTTTTTCAAAGAAGAAAGAGCAGACTCAATTGCAGTGAACGAGATTCTTGCACCACCTGACATCTTGAAATTGTTACTCTAGAAATAACAGGGAGAACATATTAGAACAGTTTGCACACAAAGCATTTGGCAGATAAAACGTAAATTCTCATAGATTAAAGCAGTGTCAACAGAATCACTGAAGCACCAGGGAGCAGGGATGAAAACTTGGCTCTCAAGATGTCAGTAATTTCAGTGAAAGTGCAATTCATCACAGGTTTTCAATTCACCTCCTATTCAGTATTAATCAAAACTGCACCACTAAAAGCAACTGGCAGTTTTTATCTGCTCATTCCTACTGCTAAACCACAGTGAAGTTCAAACTCCACGATTCTATCTCCTTGAAAACTGCTGCTCTATTTTAGATCCAAAAGAAGATCCAAAGAAGTCCACATGCCCAAAAAATTGTCTGGGTTATCTAGGCAAATAATCAATTAGACTAGGAAGAAATATGATTTCTCACATTCAATTTAGTTTCACCAGCAGTTGGCCCTTGGAAAAAATAATCTAACAAAGGGCCACTCTACTAAGAATGTACCTGAGAGTAAAACATCTAGCACCAGTTTTAAATAAAAGCCCATCTTAAAAATGCTGCCTACTTCTGCCAAAGATGCTACAAACTTTTGATACCCACATTCCATTAGCACAAAATAAAGTCACACAGGTACCATTGTTTATCTTCTTTATCCCTGGCTCTGCAATACACAGTACACACCCACAGCCTACACCCTTGTTGGGATTAGCTACTCCATCATTAATAAAACCCTCGAGTGTTTTTGCTTATGCTGTGTTTATCCACACTGCTCACATCCATTGGTTTCTTCTCAAAAATACCCAATTTCTGCTCTTCCTTCATCGTGCTTTCCCGCAACCCGCTCAGACTGTATCTACTGCAAGAAACATGAACCTGGTGTGCAGAATTGTATACTTCAAGTTGCAGATTAGAAAAATTACCCTTCAGCTTTATATACAAAAAAAATAAATAAATAAACACAGTAAAGCAGAATTCTTAGATAGACAGAAATATTGCATTAGTCCACATAAAGAATAGAGTATGTTCAAGGACTATACTGAGATGCCATTGGGGGCGATAGAGAGCAGAATCCACAAATTTGAGGTACACCAGAAGGCAAAGAGTTGTTCTCTCAGTAACAGCCTTTAACACGCTATAATCTGACAGCAATTTGGAAAACATCTAAATAGAAAGTACAATGCTTTTCCCAAGCTTTGTATACCTAAGGCTGTATCTCTCTCTACGGCTTTGTCTGAGACTCCAGAACTACACCTTGTGCTCCTCCCTAAGCTGAACAACATTGTTACATTTCTCACAAGTATCATGAGACCTGAATACCTGCTGTCTCCTAATGTTTATTTCCTATCATTTTCCCTTTCTTCCATTTATAAAATGTGCTTGTCCAGTCAATACTATCTTCTAGTACAACATCTTTAGGTCATGTGCTTCCAGCAACATTTTAACAACAGTTCAACCTCACCATAAATTGAACTTCTTAATTACATGCAAATTTTTCTTCTTCTCTACCCCCTTCTAAAGGTGCATCTTTCCAGAGATGCAGCTTCAACTATTGCTCTTGTTGTCAGCTCATGCTCTCCCTGACAGAAGACTGTGGCTGCTATCATTAGAGATCTTCAGAGGCTTTCAAACTGACAACAGAGGACAAAGGAAAAGTTCCTTAGACAGCTCCCTGAAAGTAAAGAAGAAGGATGCTCTTGAAGATTTAGTAACAAATTCCTTCAGCTGGTGTATTATTTAACTTTTTTTTAAAGTACTTGTTTGCCATCTTAGCAAGACTGTATAGAACCTCTGTGATCCAAACGTACACTACTGAATAGTCACGTAAAACGACGTTAGTAGCTTTATGTTCTGAGCCCATTTTGTGTATCAAAGTTAACACAGAGAGCCTAATTCCCCTCTTGAACTTGGTAAATCTCACTGAGAAAGCCTGCTGTTCTTTTGGAAATTTCACAGATACACACTGTGAAAGCAGGAATCTGAAAAAAAAAACAAAAAAACAACAACAACAGTGAAAAGTTAAAAAGGCTCCTTCATTCTTATGAGCAAACTACACAGGAGCAAGAGTTACTGGTTATGATACTAAATCATATCATTGTATTGGTAGTTTCATCTCAATTTATGTTTTGGAAAGTAACTTCTTTTGGATGAATTTTCCTTTTTTTTATTTTTTAATAAAATATTCTTTTTCTTAGAAACTGGTTACAATCCTGCAATGCCCCAGCCTGCTTGGTGGGTTCAGGGGAAGGTAGTGGGATATGCCCTGGGCAGTGCATGGGAAGAGCAACCAAATTATCAGGAGACTCAATAACAACTTTTACTAGCAAATTTCAGAACATTTAAGTAGAGTAAGGTACTTGGCAAATTCTAAAATATCCAGACAAAATAAGGCACTTCCCAAACTTTAGCTCAGCAAACTTTAACTTCTCCAGACACAAGAAGACACTTGTACTTTTTGATACAAGTTTTTTTTGCCTGGCTTACAACATATTTTGAGAGGAAGGTATGAGAAGAACACCAGAGAGGCGAAGAGAAGTAAAATGGAGAAAGGTAGGTGGTTCACCACCCCAGGATCCAGCATGGTCTCAGCAGCTTCTAACCCCCTGGCAGTGGAGCCTGCTTGGCACACGTGTTGCTTTCCTTTTATCTGCTATGCTCTGCCACTTCAGGGCTTACAGGCCCTGCTCCCCCACCACTTCCCAGCTGGCTGTTTTGAACCAGTCAGCTGTTCCTCATATCTCCTATAGATCCCAAGGCAAACATTTCACTCCTGAACTTTCTAAGAGAATTCTTCAACTTCAGCTTGGAGCTGTCCACTTTACCTCCCAAGGGAGGGACACGTTCCTCACAGGAATTGTTTTCACTGCAGTGTTTTTAACACATTCTTTTCTGTCAGGAAGGTCTTCAATGGGTGCATCAAAGCACTTATCATTTGCAACCCCCAGCCCCTTCACTTCTGGAAAACACAAGCAGCAAACTCAGTGCTGAATGGCAGACTATCGAGGGCTTTTTTTTTTTTTTCCTTTCAACAAGTGATCAAATGGTCCAGACAGGATAAAGAACCAAAAATCTTACTTTTCTATTCTGCTCCCTATTTTAAATATTTGAGGAAATTACCTAAACTTTTTATGCTTCAATATCTCAAACTATGAAGCAGAGGTCAGAAAAAAATATTATTTGCTTCTGTAACAGCAGCTCTACAGGTGACAAGTGCTCTCCGAGCTCCAAGATCAGTGTCCACGGGCACACCCGATAATCAGCTGCCAAAGGGAGACGACCCTTCCCTGTAGGGGAGTCGGGAGCAGCGCCCGCCGAGCAGGAAGCTCCACTCTCCCAGGCCCTCTCGCCGCCTCACCCGGGCCAGGGCAGGCCGGGCAGCCCCGCACGGAGGGACACGGCCCCGCACCCGTCCCACCGCCGCTCCCGCGCCCCGGCCGGGAGGGCTGCCCTCGCCCGCGGAGGGGACGGGGCCGGCGGGGACAGCCATCTCCGCCAGCGGCCACTGCTTACCTCGTCCTCACAGCTTGAGAGTGCGGCTGTCCCGGGGGCGGCCCCACACCGCCTTCTCGGCGGTAGAGGCAGGCGGGCGGTAGCGCCGGGTACCGAGGCACGCGGAAGCACCTCATCAGCCGGCGCAGTCATGTGATGGGAGGGCTCGGCTACGTCGTAGGGAGCGCCGCCGTCTCCCTTCCATCCTTCCCACCCTCCCTCCATCCTTCGCTGTCCGCAGCCGCCGCCGTGCCTGCCCGCAGGCGCTGCCGAGGTAGGGTGTGCGCGCCGAGCGGAGCGGGGCGGGCACCGGCGGGAGCCGCTGAGGGAGCGGGGCCGCCTGGATGCAAACCGTGAGTTCGGCTGTGGCGGAACGGGGCGGGGCGGGGCGGGACGGGATGAGACGGGACCGGACTGGACTGGACTGGACCGGACCGGACGGGCTTCGGAGCCGGTCCGGCCGCTACCGGTCTGGGGCCCGCTGTGTGACCAGTGGAGCAGAGCCTGCGGCAACACTGGGGACCTGGGAGGGCTCCGGGCGCTCCTTCTGGAACAAGTGTTTTGGGATAGCTCGCAGTCATCTTAAATTTATCGCAGTGGTTCAGAAGGTTCTTGGTGAAAAGTCAAGCCTGGTCATAACTTCCCATAAATGTTTCTGAAGCATAGACGCTTATTTTTGGTGTTGCACGCCGTATCCGCAGGAAACGTGTGAACGCATAAAACTGACCAGGAAATGCAACCACAGCATGGAAGCTTGTCCTTCAGCAATAAATAAAGGAACGGAGCTGTCATTTCCATTTGCTATGAAAGTTTTCCTTATTGCTAAAACCTGTTACGATAATTTTGGTTGTATTTCTAAAGTGGCTCTTAAAAACACATTTTGTGAAGTGGATTTGCTTTCCTCGTGCCCAGCTTCCTTGCGTAGTCACAATTGCTTCGGTTTTTATGAGTGTTTCATTCTTCAATAGTGTTCTTCAACTGTCCTCCAAAACATCACACTTCCCCTGCCTGCTCACAGGTCATTTCTCAAATTCAGTGTACACGCTGAAAATTAATTCAGTGCAATTTTTTCATTTTACAAAGCTGTGGATAATTTAGATTTCATAAATTGAAAGATAGGAGAGTATGCATAAATATCCACAAATTAAACTATCAGAAACATGAATAAAAACCACTATGGTTGTCTGTCGGTTTGTTTTTACAGGTTATTAATGGCCCAGCTGGTTTCTTCATCAGGCTTTCTGCTTCCAGTAACCTAAAGAGTAAAGATCAGAATCAGTCTGCAGGACTTATGCTTTGTCACATCCAGCTCCACAATGGTAGATTTTCTGGCTGAAAACAATCTCTGTGGTCAGGCAATTCTTCGGATTGTTTCCTGTGGAAATGCCATCATTGCAGAACTTCTGAGACTTTCTGAATTTATTCCTGGTGTTTTCAGGCTAAAGGACAAGGCTGATCAACAGAAGTATGGGGATATCATATTTGATTTCAGTTATTTTAAGGTAAATAATTTTATTGTTAAACTTCTCCTTAAAGCATTGCTGTCCCACACGAGGATGCTTTGGGTTGTGAAACAGCCATTCCTGACTATAGTGTTTATTACAACTACATCTTCCAAAACGTTTGAGGAGTCATCTGACCTGTGAACTTTGATAAATATCAATTATATAAAACATGAGTATTGGATTCTGGGGAGGTGGTAGTAGTAGTAGTAATTCCTGCAGGACCACTAAATTATACTTCCACCAGCAGGTTCTGAGCCTGCGTGGTTGGTTGTTTTCCTTCAAAGCAGTGCCGTGGGCAGTATGCCCATCTTTCTTCTGTTAATCTGTAGCTTATTCTTTGCAGCCATGAAAACTGCTTTCTGCTTTCCTGTCTGACAGTGCCGTAATTGTTCTTTCCCTGGACTTGTCACATACGCTGAATAAATAAATAAGTCAATGAGAAGTGTCCATGGAAAGCCCTTATTTCCCCCTCAAAATTAAGCTTGCATTACCGTGTTCGCTCTGTAATTTTCCAGCATGATTAAGAAGGAGCTACAGACACTATCTAATCTGACTTTATTTGGATTGTACAATACAAGAAATGGTAATAATAAAACAAGGGTGGGAGTTTTAAAATTTAATTCAGTGTTACTGTTGGCAAGAGTTTTAAATTTCAGGTGCTAACTATGAGCCTTGGAAGCTGAAAATCCCGAGCACAAATGATTTCCCAATTACCTTTACATCCTAATGCTTGGTAGAAGTCTTTTTTTTTTACACAAATTACTTGAAAATTTACAAGGAGGTTGCTGTAATTGGTGAGAAATTCAATAATCCTTAAAGTTCTAGTATTTTTGAATGTTAAGAAAGCCTAACAGTGTGTTGTTTTTCAAAGATTTAAAAAAAATCCATAGAAGTCATACTTAAAAATCAGAGATTAGGGAACTTACAGACATTTTTACTGTGAATGCACCACTTCTGTACTCACGATTCTTAGAATTACTTAATGAGGAGAGATTTGATATTTGAAGAGTTGAGACTATTTACTTTCTCCATGTGAACTTCATAGGCAGTCTGGTGCCTGCTTTTATCCTTTGTTTTATGTAGATATTCTGCACAAAAAGAGAAGCAGAAGAGTATTTTTTAAAACTCAAATTCTCAGCTGGGTATTTGCAATTAAATTAATAATATTTTCAATTAAACTTTAACAGCGTTTTCATTTAGATGGTGATGGTAAGACTGAATGGTGCTTATGAGAAATATGACAGTGGTAAAAGGGTTAGAGAAGTTGTACTATCACTTTAAGGAAGTCAGGTTCTTCATCCCAACTCTTTTTCCCCCATGATTGTTAATGACGTTTCTGCATTAATTCAGAGACAAGTGCTGAGCTAGATGCAGAGTCTGTGAAAAAAACAGGTCTAATATATTCAAACAGTTTGAATGTATGAGAAGGTACTGAACTTTGTGAGCCCTCAATGTTAGAGTTTCTGTCTGAGAAATCAACCAGATGAAATGTGTAAAGGAAAAAATTCCATCAGGGAGATAGCACTGCAAAAAGCACCCAGTGCCTTCAGATGCACTGGGATTTTACTGAAAGCATTGGCTATTCTTTTCCATTGGTTACATTGGACAAACCATATTTAAAATCATTGCAGATTTTAACAATGTATAAAACTTGACTTTATGGAATCAATATTCAACCATAAAGCAGGTTGGAAAACTGCAGATCCTTGTTTTGGTAAGAGATGTTAACTCTGGTTTGCACATGGTGGTGGTTGTACATGATCTGTGTCCTACTGTAGAGAAGTCAAGTAGAGATCAAAGTCAAGTATTATCTCTAAAGTTGAGTTTCTGTTTTTCAGGGGCCTGAGACATGTGAAGGCAAACTGGAAGCGAAGCCTGAGTTACTGGATTTAGATGAAGAATTTCGTGAAAACAACATTGAAATTTTGACGAGATTTTATTTAGCTTTTCAGAGTGTACATAAATACATTGTAGATTTAAACAGGTATGGTATATTAAATACATACAGATTTTCAAAAACTAGATTATTGTTTTGTCTTATTGATAAGAAGCTTTTTCCTTAGAGACCCAGTAAACTCATTGTAGCATATTAACATGCACCAGGAAACCTGGATTGCTGCAGTGAACACTAATGTTTACTCCAACAGTTCCCTAGCAGCTTAATATATGTCTTGAAAACATTTAACCTCTCTCTTTTTTCCTTAATTAGAAGTTTGATTTAGTTTTCCTTTATCTTGGAGATTGTCCTGAATATATTTTTTAATAAAAGAAGAATCCGTACTATTAAGCTAATTTTTTGTGGTCTTGTAAAACAGAATATCAGGTACTTTGGGTGGTTTTTTTAGCTTTCATTGGTATTATTTTCTTGAACTTAATTTTTCACTAAAGTTGCCATATTCTCAAGTTTGCTACTCTGAAGTATAAAAAACAAAATGAAAGCTTCATTAAATGCTCTAAGAAAAAGTTACTGAGAATCTTAAACAGGAGAGTTGGTTTTATTATTGATGTTATACGAAAAGATTAAATGTTTATTAAATGTTATAAATTATATTACTTATTAAGTAGTATTACTGGAAAATCCTTTAATGGGAATAAGTGTTCTGTTAATTAAGGTGAACATACTCTATTTCTAGCTCTACCTTCCAAATTGCAATTGAGATCAGTTTATGGTATTTCCAAGAGATATACTGAGGTAACTCGAAAATATGACAGTTTTACTACATTATTGCATGGCAACCTTCCCAGGCTCTTATCCACCTATGACAGGATTAGGAGGATGAGCTGTAAGCAGTGTCTTTCACATACACCATCAGGATATGGAAGGAGACTTCTGCCAACTGGTTGGCACTAGCTAGAGGTTCCAGTCTCTCATTTTATGGGAGGGCCTCCCTTCTTCTTTGTCTGAAAAACACCATGCTGCTTGTACCAGGGAAATGTTCTGATGTATCTGTTGGCTTTCAGAGAAGATGTTACTGATTGAGTTGTAGTTTGAGAGCAAAGTAGTCCATGACCAAATTTTTTATCATGATTCCTAGATACTTAGAGGACCTCAATGAAGGAATTTACATTCAGCAGACATTAGAAACCGTCCTCCTTAATGAAGATGGAAAGCAGCTTCTAGTAAGTATTGACTAGTTTTGTAATAGTAGAAAATTAACCCACTCATTAAGTGCCAAACAAGACAAAAATTTAAGTTTACCAAATGCATGGAAGTGCTGGGACTCACTTGAAGGAGGACAAAGAACAAAACTCCTCAGCCTGACATTTTTCATGTTGTGTTGACTACATAGTTGACATTGAGTTAGTTTGCCAATACATGTTTTTCTTTAAATCTTGCTACAGAATCATGTTTATGTGATTTTCTTTCTTTGTTCTTTCTTTCCAAACAGTGTGAAGCCCTGTATTTATATGGAGTCATGCTATTGGTCATTGACCAGAAGATTGAAGGAGAAGTCAGAGAAAGAATGCTGGTCTCCTACTACAGATACAGGTAGTGTATACAGGTGTGCAGAAGCACTCAAGGCTGAGATGATGTAACATGCAGTATATTCAGTAACCTAGGTTATTGAATTAAGATAAGTGGAAATACTGACACCTTTTTCATCAACTGACTTCATACAGATGACTCAGCAGAGCTCTGTATATCAGTAGAACTCCTTGCTTTAGCTGTGTTTGCAAGTTCAGCTGCAACATGAGCAACAGATTTTTCATTCTGTTACAACAGGCATTTGAAGTCCACAAATAAACTTTCATCTTAAGCTTTTAGGCTGCAATTAACAACTGTGAAAGTGTCACAGGTTCCCAGATGTGCAAGGAAAGTTTCTGAAAAGTCCTGGCTATCTAGGTGACAAAGGTATTGCAAGTTGGATTTCTTGTAGTTACAGTGCTTGATTAGGTAAATCAGTAACAAGTTTTACAAGGTAGGTTGACAGTAGCAGGGTATAATAGCTGGGGTCTTAAAGGATATCAGTACAAATCCTTCCACACATATAAAATGCTGTTTTGTCTATGTTGGTGCCTCCCAGTATATAATGGGAGATTCTTTAACTCTAGAATGCAGGAGTGAATTGAAGGGGAATTCAGAAATGGGGAGGAAAAGAAAGACAATTGAAAAAAAAAAGGGGAAAAAGGAACAAATTCCTCTCTAAATATAGCGCTCCTTCTTTCTGTTCCCGAGTTCAATTTTCTGTTTGTCTTTGTCTGCTTATCTGGAATCCGAGTATGGACATTTATCAGTGTCCTATAACATGGTGAACATTGTATTAATGGAATAAACAATCAAAAATCTCCAAGACTCTAGTATTTGTTAATTTTCTTATGAGAAGGGTGAGGTTACAAGGGATGGGAGACAAGGAAATTATTAGGTCATATGGCTCGTATTTTTGTTCCTCTTTTTTTGTAAAACAGTGCAGCCCGATCCTCTGCCGATTCCAATTTAGATGATATTTGTAAACTGCTTCGAAGCACTGGGTACTCAAGCCAACCTGGATCTAAAAGACCTCCAAACTACCCTGAGAGTTACTTCAGCAGGGTTCCCATAAGTGAAACATTCATTAGCATGGTTATTGGCCGCTTACGGTCAGATGACATTTACAACCAGGTAAGTCACCCTGAAGTAAAGAGGGCTCTAAAGGGGAATATCAAATTGATTCTTAGGTTAATTACTCAACCTTGAAGTGCAGAAAAAAATAAATGACAGAGGTTATAAAGACGCTTAAGATCAGCTGGTCCAATCCCCTGTCACGAGCAGGGTCAGTTGGAGCAGGTTGCACTGGGCTGCATCCAGTTGGATTTTGAGTATCTCCAGAGTTACAAACCACAGAACCTCTCTGGGCAGTCTGCTGCAGTGCTTGGCCAGCCTTGCAGTAAAAAACGTTTTTGTTTAGTGTCTTGTGATTGGACATGTCTTACTTGACTCATTTACAGCATAGTAAAATCTTACTGTAGCCTGTTAAAAGTAGCATGCAGTCAACTCTTACACTCTGGAAGTGCATCTGGTAAATATGCTGTACGTGTAAACACGTCCACCTTACCTAAATAACCTTCTTGCCTCGTAGTATCTATGCACTGCACTCTTTAATGTGTCCCAGAGTATTTTCAGGTAGTTTATGATGCACTGTGTTATGGTCAGCTTTGTTTTGTTATTTTTTCCAGGTTTCAGCATATCCATTACCAGAACACCGCAGCACTGCCCTGGCTACTCAGGCTGCTATGCTCTATGTGATACTGTATTTTGACCCTTCTATTCTTCACACTCAACAAGCAAAAATGAGAGAGATAGTGGATAAATACTTTCCAGATAATTGGGTAAAAATTAATCCTATTTTTAAACTATTCCCTGGATTTAATGTTATAGGAACAATTTAAATTATTGTTACAGTATCTGTTATAGAAAAGTAATAATAACCTAAAACTGGAATAGATTCTTCTCTGTGGAAATTTTACTTTGTTCTGAGTGAAGCAGTCTGAGTCAAACAATCTGGATAAGCATGGAAGGCTGTCCTTTGAAAGTGCAATTTATCGTCTTAAATGCTTTAGTCAACTATGCTCTAATAGCATCAAGATAAAGTGAGTCCCAGAAAAATGTGTGATGGAAGGTATTTTAGGCATCTTCTAGTCAAGCCTTCTTCTCAAAGCAGGGCTGACTTCAAAGCTAGATCAGGCAGCTCAGGCCTTGCCCAGTTAGTTTTGGAAATACCCAAGCTGAAGATTCTGCAGCCTCTGTGGACACCTGTGTCGATGCTTCATCAGTCCCGTGGTAAAGAATCTCTTCTGTACCACTGTAATTCCCCTTGTTATAGCTTGTGGCTGTTGCTTCCTATCTTTTCAATGCACCTTTAAGATGGGTCTGCTTCTGTCTTAGTCATAGCTTCCCTTTAGGTAGTGGAAGGCCACAGTCAGATCCCTTGGTTATCTTCCTCCAAGCTTAAGCAAACCCTGCTCTTACATACTGGGTCCCCACAAGTATGTTAGTGGCTTCCTGTACACTTCATTCTAGTTAGCATGTCTGTCTCGTACTGAGAAGCCGAAATCTGGACCCATTTCTCTCAATGAGACCTCATGAGAGAGGAAAGATTCACTTCCCTCACTCTGCTGGCCACAGTCTGGTATAGCCCAGTGTCTGATTAGTCTTTGTTGTCTTAAGGCTGCGTGTCTGATTCGTGTTTGGTTTGTCCAGGACACTTAGGTCCTTTTCTGCAGAATTGTGACATAGGCAGCCAGTCCCCAGATTGTGTCGTTGCAAGGGTTTGGGTTTGTCCCAAGTACAGGACTTTGTTATTTCTGACCTTCATATGGTTTCAGCTGGTGAATTCTACCAGTGTGTCCTGTATGCTGTAGAGGACTGTCTTGCTCCCCAACAAATCCTCCCACGCTATTGTTATTTGAAAACTTGTTTGAGGATTAGTTCTGTGTTATTGTCCAAATAACTTGCAAGCTAAAGCTGTCACTGCATGTGATTCAATAGACCTTCTCAGATGTAATGATTAAAATGGAATTACTACATGTTTCACTACTGAGATTTAGGATTTCCATCCATAATCCCTAGTCTGCAAAAAACTGATACTGAAATAGGCTGGCATATAAGAGTAGAGTACCTAGGTCATCTGTATCAAAGGGAATCACACTTAACAAAGAAACTGTACATTAATTTGTATATCTCTCTTGGTTTCAAGTTGTATATTTCTGTGCCATAAGTGGAGCAGTGAAGCAGGAAGGGAAGAAACTGCAATAGCTGGCTATTTCAGTAGACCTTGGAATCCCTCTGTTTCTGGAGAACTATGAGCTTATTTTTAGAAATGAGAACTTGGCATCGCAAATTTTTGATTATGCCAGTGTTTTTATTAACCTGAGTTCATAGTAGAAATTGATATTTTTAGACAACACCTATCTTTTTGTGGTCAGGTGCTGATAAGTTAGCTGCATCATACAAAATGCTTGACTCCTAGGCTGATTTCAAATTACTCTTAGCAGTTGAAGTGCAGCCTATTGAGGAAGTGTCATCTACAGGAAATGAGCTTCACTTCAACAATACAAGAGAGATTTTCATATCAACAGATCTGGGTCCCATTTTCCTTTACTTGACACTGCCAGAAGAGCTCAAATGCTGACTGTGTCCCCCTCAATGTGATCAGGCCTGGATGGAGGAATATTGGAGCATCAGTGTGACAAAGCTTATAATCCCACAGCTCTGTACATCCTTCATCTGTCAGTAAACCAAGTCTTCCGTTTTTAATCAATTATCTTACAAATACTTGTTAGTTACTCACAATTCTGTATTATTAGTCGTGCCTAAACTTGTGCTAGGAGTCTGAAATAAGTTTCTCTTTGCTACTTAAAAATCGTACTATATAATCATAATTTCTTTCTGTTTGTGCCACCATGAAGGATGCATTACAATTCAGTTTGATCCTTTGGGCATCCTTACAGTGAGATTAAATTACCTCATTTTTCTCTCCCTATCAGTTTTTTTCCCCAGTTGCTTTTATCAATCTTCTTTAGAGCATCGTGGAAATGAAAAATAAGGCATGAGTTCATGGAGAAAAAAAATAGAGTATCATATATAGTGACTGAAAGAACTGTTACCTTGTTTTCAGAACTAAGCTTCTAATTAATTGTGTGCCTTTTGTTTCAAAGTCTTCTTGATTTCCGAAGGTGGTACACCAAAAAGTACTGCTACCAAAAAAGTTCAGTTATCTCTTATTTATACCCACAGCATATACCTTTCTGTCATATTGCTAAATGAAAACTTTGTATTTTCCTTAAAATAACATATATGCAACTTCTTGTTTTCTGCTTCCAATTTTAGGTCATTAGCATTTACATGGGAATCACTGTAAATCTGGCAGAAGCATGGGAACCCTACAAAGCTGCTAAAACTGCTCTCAACTACACACTGGATCTTTCAAATGTCAAAGAGCAGGTACATAAACCAGCATTAAGTAATTTTAGCAAGATGCAAGATATGTGGACATCTGAATTATATGGCATCAACAATTCATGGGTCTTTTCTTCCTGCATACAATGTTGTCTGGCAAACCTAGGGAATATAAGTAGAAATTTTTCCTTCATCTTTAGGGAAGAAGTTCACCCAGTAGAACTCATACTTAATTCATAATAAGTATCTCTGTTCTGTGATAGATTTTTGGTGTTGTTTTTTCCCATTAGACAATAAAATATTAGTACCATTTTTTAGGAATAATTCCTAGAGAGTTTATAAGTGAACATATTGAAAGGCTACAAGTCTGTATTTTTGAAACATTATGCTTCCTCTGTAGCCTCTTTGTCTTAAGGTTTATGTTGCATCTTTGTCATGCAATTATACACTTGCAGTGTATAATATTGCCTATTAGTAATGATAATAATTTTTATAGCACTTTTTTGATCTCTGTGTCCTCTAAGCTCTAGAGAACATGGTGTATTCCATTTGGGGCAAGGATTTTATTGATGCAGGCTTTGTATGTTTCAAGGCCAGCAGATACGCTGCAGTCACCGAGCGAGTGCACACACAGGTGCAGCAGTTCCTCAAGGAGGGCTGTCTGAGGGAAGAGCTGGTGCTGGACAACATTCCCAAGCTGCTGAATTGCCTGCGGGACTGCAACGTGGCCATCCGCTGGCTGATGCTGCACACTGCAGACACCAGTAAGACTTCGTGCCATACCCACTGCTGAGCTGGCAGTCCTGCTCTGCTGGGGCTTCATTTTGGGGCCTGAGGGAAGTTCCACTCTGCTGCTGTTGAAGTCAGCACTCTCCTCTGCTGTTGGCAGGAGATTGTTGAGCTGTTCTTTTGCAAATAGTCTCCTAAAGCCTTGTCTGAAACAGCACATGTGTTTCCTCTGTTCTTGTGAGCCAAACACAGGTATAAAAATTAGTGGGAGAAATCATGATCTTGTTGAATAATATTCTGCAGAAAAACATCATTCTGAAAGTTTTACCTAGCTCCAAAAAGAAAGCAGTAGCCAACTTCTTAAAATCTGAGTATCTGAGGTTTTTATTCAATTGAACTGAAATTCAGCTGAAACTGTTCAGTGGTGTCTCGGGTGTGAGTTTGGCTGTGTAAACTGACCAATTTAGACATTCCCTTTTTGAATGCTTCTGCTGTCTTTGAGGCTTCTTGGTATGCAAGAGGGCTTCTGTTACACCTCCTTACAATTTTTGTGATGGTTTTAGAAATACTGATCTCTGGGCTTCTCGGTCAGATAGACTAAATTCACGTTTAGTTTCAGAAGCCTGCAGTAGCTTTAAGAACGCTGAAGCACCACAGAAGCCTTCATTATATCCTATTCAAAGGAAGGGTTATTCCATGTAAATGGAAAACAAGTGGGGATTTACATACCAGAGCAAAATGTTTTTGCCTTCAAGCTATTAAAAAAGGATGGATTTACCAAGATTGAAAAGCTTGGCCAAATTCTGTGTAGCAGTGGGGAAATGTTGTCTTTCCATTTTCAGCTTGTGATCCAAATAACAAACGTCTCCGCCAGATAAAAGATCAAATTTTAACAGACTCAAGGTACAATTCCAGGATCCTTTTCCAGCTTCTTCTGGATACAGCTCAATTTGAATTCATTTTAAAAGAGGTAATGTGCTGCTGAACCAGAGTCTTCTAATATCTCTAAGCTGAAAAAGTCACTGGATGTTTTTATAAGTGTCTAAAAATAAAAAAATCTGCATTATACTGTTCTATAAAATTCAGTAAGTTTCTGTCACTGTCCATCAGACTATCTGTATTTCTTAATATTTTTAATTTTGTTTTTAATATTCTGGCAAGATCTTGAAGTTATGTAGTAATCACTAAGTCAGTTCCATCTGTTTTCAGTATTTTATTTCATCTATTGTGATATGCCTCGTTGCCAGTTTTGTAAACCAAGTGCTTTGGGTTTCAATAGATGTTCAAGCAGATGCTGTCAGAAAAACAAGCAAAATGGGAGAACTATAAAAAAGAGGGATCTGAAAGGATGACTGAACTTGCTGATGTCTTCTCAGGAGTTAAACCTCTTACTAGAGTGGAGAAAAACGGTAATTATTAAAAACTATACTGTGGGGGGGAAAAATTATTTAATTTTATATTTCTAAAGTGATACCAAAAGAAAATACTTGAGTCTAATAGTGATAATATAAGAACAATTTTCACGCCAAAGAGATCTCTTGAACTTTTGTCTTGTTTAGGTTTTCAGCACACATTCCATAGGTAAGCAATATCTAGGTACCTAATATTTAAATGGCTCTATTTTTAAAAGTATTTTTCATTCCTTAATTTAGATAAACCAGCTAAAAATGTCAGTTCGCTTTTGTATGTATAATGGAGTTCACATTACCATGTTCTATGTACAATAGAATAAGAAGATCACACCCATTAAATTTAGGGATGGTTTAACCTCTTAGCCTTATTCTTTCCGTGGCTGTAACCTGAATTTCAATCGTATCAGCATTTTTTCAAACCTTCTTTTACTTCTTTACACTAACTGGTATTCTTCAAGTTCTCCAAGGACTTAAAAGTCAAATCTGTATTTCTTTCCAAATGCCTTGCACTGTTATTTGAAACATCTTTTCTTTTCTCTTGAACGAATGAAAAAATAACATTTTTTTAATGCCCATTTATGTGGGTAGGTCTTTTTAATGTTGCATGTGAAATTTACTTGAGCATTTGCCACTTTACAAGTGCACATTCTGAAAGACTAGAAATAGTAAAAGTACCAGTGAAATAAAAACTTGTAAAAATAGTCTCCTACATGTATAGCTTGTTTGTTTCTTTTGACCAGCATGTTCCCTGTATTTTTTGTTATCATACATGCAGAGATTTCATTAATTTTTTCTTAATTCTTTCATAGAAAATCTCCAGGCTTGGTTCAGAGAAATCTCCAAGCAAATAATGTCTCTGAACTATGATGATTCCACTGCAGCAGGCAGAAAAACGGTGCAGCTAATACAGGCTTTGGAAGAGGTATGGCAAAGACATTTTGAGATAAATGACCTTGTCCTTCTGTAACAACAGCATTTTTTACACACGCACTGACTTCTAATAGCAGAGATACAAAACAGATCTCCATTTTAACAATAGGTTAAATCTATTAGATCTTTGCCATTATATGTCTACAGTAAGCAGGAGTGTTGTATAGACCTTGGTGTTGTAAAAGAAGGGATATAGTATGAAAGGTCATGCCACCTCTAGCTGAGGGTTTGTAGGTTTTTTCAAAGAAAATAACTCAGTATTTATTTGGCAATATTACTCATTTTTTAGAAATTCTAAAAATAATTAATCTGAAGCTAGAGAGGGTGATTTGAAAGGCAGAATTTAAAAATCTGTATTTTTTTTGTGTGTGTTTCTTCTATTTCCAGGATTTAAAAGAGTACTCAGAATTATGTTTCACAGTACACCTCCTTAAGTAACTTTGTAAAATTTATTGTTAATGCACTCTATAACAGGCCAGGATTTCAATGTCTTACTGCTGCTAACATCCAGAACTAATATGTCAGTTTACTGATTCTGTATTGCTGTCCTTAAAGATGAATAGAAAAAACAACAAAAAAAGAGTCCTTTTATGGGTTTTGTTTGTTTGTTTTTTAAATATAGGTCCAAGAGTTTCACCAGCTGGAAAGCAACCTGCAAGTTTGCCAGTTTCTGGCTGACACCCGCAAATTTCTCCATCAGATGATCCGAACTATCAACATTAAAGAAGAGGTCTTGATCACCATGCAGATAGTTGGTGATCTTTCTTATGCTTGGCAATTAATTGACAGGTATGTTAGCAGGACCTTTTTCTTCCAGTCAGTTACCATTGGCAAAACTTGTGGGAAATAACATGCATATGTTATTAAGACTATAAACTTTCCAATTTAAAAACAGTCTTGAGGCATTGTTCTGTGAATTGTTGTATACTGAACTCTCATCAGCTTGAATATGAGTTAACATGCATCCTTCTCAGGTTAACTGCAGGTTAAGAGATAGTGTAACTTTTTACTGTCTATTCTGGTCTAACTGTAGCAGCTTTGTTAACCTCCTGTTTCCAGCCTTTAGTCACATTAAGCATTCTCCAAAATACTGGAGTTCATTTTTCAACCAAAAACGAACAAGGAAAGATTAATGCTCAACAACTCTTGTTTCCATGGTGGGATTTTGCTGAGCTGCTACTTCATTGCCTTGGCTGTTCACACTCCCTGATGCCTCTTCTTTTGCCCCGGCTACCCTTCATCATAAAGGGTTTTTCTAACCCTTTATCTCATCAGACCAAAATCCTCCTTTAGTAAAGTTTATCACTGGTCTCCACTGTTGGCGTGCAATTAAACAGTTGAAAATAAGAGTTTCAGGGGAAGAAGCTGATTTGTTTTGTTTGTTTCCTACCCCAGCTTTACGTCTATTATGCAGGACAGCATAAGAGTCAATCCATCTATGGTAACTAAACTCAGAGCCACTTTCCTAAAGGTGAGTATGAACAGCAGTGAATGTACTTGAACACTCCAAGTGAGTCCTAGTAGTTTGTTAAAAAGGCCTTAAGGCTCTGAAATCACAGAAGAATCAAGACTTCCCTTTTACCAGCATTTTCTACGTCCAGATTTTTTACACAGTATTGAATTAACTCAAGGTTAGTTTTAAGAAAAATAAAACCAAGTTATGCATGGTTTTTTATGCAACAATTATATTGCTACAGTTAGGCAAATAAGCCTCATCATCCAGCCTCTACTCATTACAGCAATTTTCTGGAGACATTGGTGCAGACATGGGCTCCTCTGCATACAGATCAGAACAGGCTAAAGGAATTAAAAAAAGATACATTGGCTGTGCCCTTTGTCATCATGAAGTTCTGGCATCAAATGAAAATATTTTCTGTAGTAATAAGAATGGGGATTAGTGTGAGTGAGAATGTAAAGTTACAACTGAAATGTCCCGTGCATCTGTTAAGATTTTAAAAATCTTAGGGAAAGTAGCCTTATGACCTGTTGAACTTCTTCGACTTTTAACAATTTTTTTCTCTTGGAAAGCCTGGTAGACTGTTCCTTAGGAACAATCCAGTACTTTAGGTTGTAGGGTAAGAGCCTGAGCAAAAGAATTCAAGCATGTGGTTTACATCAGAAAAACAAATGTGAAGTGAAAATGTTGACTTTATTTCTAGCTTGCGTCTGCTCTTGATTTGCCACTTCTCCGTATCAATCAAGCGAACAGTCCCGACCTTCTCAGTGTGTCTCAGTATTACTCTGGCGAGTTGGTTTCCTATGTGAGAAAGGTTGGTGCTTAGAAAGCATAATTGCCTTGTTCTCTAATTGCTTTTTCTTAATTGAGGATTATTTTCTTAATGAGAATATACTGACTGTGGGTGTTTCTTCTCTCACTTACAAAGGTTCTACAGATAATTCCGGAGAGCATGTTTACATCTCTTCTCAAAATCATAAAGCTTCAGACTCACGATATTATTGAAGTGCCTACTCGCCTTGATAAGGACAAGCTACGAGATTATGCTCAGCTTGGACCACGATATGAGGTGCAGTTGAGACAGGAAATTCTGAAAAAGTAATATAGGTGGCCAACTTTAACCTAAGTTTAAATCTATACTCCTCCACAGAGTTATAATTTAACAGTGAGGTTTGGTTTGTTGACTAAAAGTTAAAATTGACTGGTGTTATTGTGAGCATACCTTAGGTTTCATGAGGACAGATGAGTAACTTTTGCACTTCTGTTTGTAGAAGTTTGAACTTTTGATCTTGCAGAGAAGGGGAGGAAAACTAAATAAATTTATAAAGGAGCATAAAGATATTTTTATTTATTGAAGGGGATGGAACCCTGAAAACCTGAGTCTGAAATTAGGCCCTCCACATCTGGCATTCTTCTTCCAAGAGGAGAAGGTCAAACACTGAATAAGCCAGCAGGGTTAAGCTTTTAGCTGCCCTCAAATGAGGAGAGAATGGAGGCGCGTTGGTTTGATCAGATAAAGCTGCCTGTTGCTCAGTTTGTTTATGGTGGTTTTGCTGTACTGTTACCAGTCTGGAAGATTGAGCAAACATTAAAATTACTAGGGATTATTATCAGTAGAGGAAGATGAGACACAAAAATCTGAGTAGATCAGTAAGTCTTTCCCCCAGACAATCTAATAACCAGTTAGGATGCCAGCTTTCCCCTGGAGATTTTGTCAGAGTGCTCACTTGTTAGGTGTTTTCTGCAAACAAGCTGTGATCTCTGATTAAGCTGATGTTCAGACCTGAACATTAGGTTTAGACTCCCCCATGAAACTTTGTAAAGTCGGTCTGGTTTGTGTGTGGGTAGGAGTGGAGGAGGAGGCAGTGTTCAGTAATGTTTTATTTTGAGGAGATAAAGGGAAAACACCTTATACTAAAGCTTTTCACTTCCAATTTCTGTTGAACTGTAGATCTGAAGTGTGTCTTCTCTATTATGTATTGTAAACACCTGAAAGGCAAAAGACTGGCTAGTCTGAACTCTGAGCATAAGGATAATAATAACTGCAAATAATTGTAAAACTTCAAGTGAATGTGCTACTGTATTGGATCAGTGGAAATACTGAGGTGGATTCACTGTAGCAGCAGGCTTTATTAGGGAGTAACTACTGTAAGCTGTGTCCCCAGCCTCCTCAAAGGTACCAGCTGAGAGTTTTTTCCACGATGTTTTGTGCACACAAGGAATAGCTGGTCTTCCCTTCCATAATCCCTCTGAAGCCTCTGAGAGGTACCTGTACTTTGCTACTGCTAACACATGTGACTGAAAGGTAATTATATAAGTGAGTCTAGAACAAGATGTAAAGTTGAAAGGATATCAGTGAAAATTATTTGAGTCTAAAATAGGAAGCTACCACTGGGAAACAGGGATTTTTTTTTTTTTTAGAGTAATTATTTACATCTCTTGAATCCCTTCAGTGAATTGTGTTTTTCTATTACAGGTTGCCAAGCTAACCCATGCAATTTCAATCTTCACTGAAGGTATCCTCATGATGAAAACTACTTTAGTTGGTATCATCAAGGTAATGATCCATTATTTCAATAGGAAAAAGTTGTTTGGTGGCAATTAGCACTTTAGCACAGATTTCAGCACAATATATGAAACCTTCAGGATAAATAAAAAGACAAGAAAGTATAAGTTTGCATACAGATTTTCAAACAGTGATGTCTAAATTTGCAGCCAGATAAAAACTAAATTTTTTTCAGGTTCATAAGAACTCATAGTCCCCATTGTAAATAGATTCATCCACCATAGTTGGTGATCTTTGGAGATCTTTCCTACTGGAAAGCTTTTCTGAAGAGCTGTTTGTTTCATTGGTACAAACTGCCCTGCCTACATTAAGGCTACATTGATACCTTTCTGAGAACTAGAAGCAAGCATTCTTGAAGAAACATACACTTCTTAATGCATACTGGCTTCTTAGAATTGTACAGCAGTCTCAGTGGGTCATGAACAAAGGTTGAATATGGGAACTACAAATCTTTGCCATTCAACTTAAAGAAATCATTTATTCTCTAGTAGAAGTATGTAAATTTTTTTTCTTTGGACAAGCTCTGGTGGTTAAGTGCATCCGTTAACAGTGTTTTCCTATTTATCAAAAGTATCTAATTAATCTTTCTTGGTACAAAATTTTTATATTTTTCATGCCTTTCTGACTTTAAAGGAAACATGTTTCTTCTACTTAGGTGGACCCAAAACAGTTACTAGAGGATGGAATAAGGAAGGAGCTGGTAAAACGGGTGGCCCTGGCTCTTCACAGGGGCCTCATCTTTAATCCTAGAGCCAAGGTTGGTTTTAATTTTTTATGTAGCTTGGGTGTGCAAAGACCTCTTTTATTATACTGCCTTCTAAAACATAATTTACACTTTTATGTGCAGATTTCCTTGTTGTAAAAAAGTTTTGGACTACTGAAGGTTATTTGAAATGCCTTACTTGATGTTCCAATGAGTTTATAAACTGCTAGGAGTACACAGAATTAAAAAAAAAAAAACATAATTTTATTCTATTCCAAAGTGCCCTGTCCATTCTGAATTCACAGTACTGCCTTTGTCTGTGATGATTGACAGGTCACATAAGGCAAGTAAACATAGATAGGCAATGGTAAATTAAGGAGTGACTCCTTGTTTTGATTCTGTCCAGATTGTTAAATCTCCCAGATCAATCAATAGTATCACTGAAGGCAAAAATAAATACTAAAAGTGGGAGGAAAAAATATTTAGTAAGAATTATTTCAGATATCAACCTTTGATAAATTTCTCAGTGCTTTTCAGATCTGGCTGGACCATAGTGAAATGCTCTAGAGGTTGTTCTGTAAGGGTATTTAAGAAGCCTTTTACATTTTCTTTGAACTCTACCTATTCATAGTTTTGGTTTTATCTTTTTGTTGTTCTTTATATCCAGCCAAGCGAACTCATGCCCAAACTGAAAGAAATGGCAGCTACAATGGATGGGTTCCATCGATCATTTGAATATATCCAGGATTATGTCAATATATATGGTTTAAAAATTTGGCAAGAGGAAGTGTCTCGTATTATTAACTACAACGTGGAACAGGAGTGCAATAACTTCTTAAGAACAAAGGTGCTACTCAAACCCAAAAACAACAAAAAAGTTGATAAATATCTTTATATTTGGCTGTTAGAGCCTGTGACAGAGCGTATGTACCCATTGTTCATACCATTGAGACTTCGACTGAATGTGCTAACTACTATGTAAAACATCTGCCCCCATCTTATTCTGAGATGTTTCCCCCTGCATTAGTTGTACATAAGATGAAAGTACTCAAACTAGAATATTTTAATATCTTTTGTAATAAGATTAATTCTTCTCTTTGCTTTGTTCTGTTTTATAGTGTTCTGCTATGTGTAATTTACAATACTGTGTTACAGTGTGCTCCTTTTAAATCAAACAAAAAGAAAATTTCTAGGCATATTAAAAAGGTGCAGTAGGAACACTGCTAATTACTGTAAAACTTATTTTTCAGATTCAGGACTGGCAAAGTATATACCAGTCAACTCATATTCCTATACCAAAATTCACACCTGTGGATGAATCTGTAACATTTATTGGTCGTCTTTGCAGAGAAATCCTGAGGATCACAGACCCAAAGTAAGTACTGTGTGCCACAAGCATGGTGCATTGGATAGCTCCAATTCTACCATACACTAACCAAAATACAAGAGATAGTTTTTCCTTAGGTGTCATATCTTTATCTAAAACCAGATTTACCCAGTCCATCCTGTACGTTTGATATATTAGTCTAGAAAAGTGATTTCAGTCTAAGAGGGAAAACAATGTGTTAAACAGATGGAGGAGAGAGAAATCAGGGAAGGGTGACAGAACCCTGGTGGAGAGAGGAGTAACTAAACATCACCTGAGATACTTGGAGAGTCTATCTCATCTGTCTGATAAAGGTAGCTCATTACTGAGAGTATCACAGGAGCTGTCTGCAGCTTTTTCTGAAGTAGTTGTTTACTGATTTTTTCCTCAGAATCACATGTTACATTGACCAGATGAATACCTGGTATGATATCAAAACTCACCAGGAAGTAACCAATAGTCGTCTCTTCTCAGAGATTCAAGATACATTGGGTACCTTTGGTCTCAATGGATTAGACAGACTGCTGTGTTTCATGATTGTAAAGGAGCTGCAGGTAATTTTTTAACTTCAGTTTCTCAAGGCCACAATGGTTTTATTGTTTAATAACTTAAAATGAAATTTTTAAAAAATCTGTTCATTATTTAAATGATAAAATGAAATCAAAAGCATTTGAAAAAATGGTTGTTCAACCCCAAAAGTGAGAATTTCAGTTACAGATAAAATTATGGAATTTGGTGCTCTTAAGTAAATAGTGCTGTGTAATTCCTGGTTGTGTGGGGATGCTTTCTGAAGGTGTACACTATGTGTGTACTTAAAAGTTGATCTCAGGTCAACTTCTGTTTTTCTGTCTACATATCAACAAAGATTAGATTGTTTGGGTCTACCATGATACATAAGGTGTCAGTTCTATGTAATGACTGTTTCTCTAATACCTCTTATGTGAAACCAAGTTTTTTTGTTTCCTGAAAAGAATTTAGTACTAGCCTGGTTAGAGATTTTAAGGGAAATAAGTATCAATGACTACAGTTCTTCCTGAAAAGTTTAATTAATACTTTTCCATAGTGGATATTAGCTACTGACAAGGGGGATCTTCTAATTGTCCTAACATTGATTAACATAACTCCAAAAAGCAAAAATTGTAACTACAGAATTCCTCAACTCTTCATCTATGGAAATAAGTCTTTCTCTGCTGTTAAAAAATGTGGCTCCTGTGTCATCGAGATTAATCATAGAGTGCATGTGTGGTAATTTTACTTACTTCTTTCTTTCTTTCATTTAGAATTTCCTCAGTATGTTTCAGAAAAATATATTGCGTGACAGGGCAGTACAGGATACCTTAAAAGCTGTTATGAGTGCTGTCAGTCCCCTCAAAGGAATCATAGGTAGGTGCTTACTGGTTAAGATGGAAGAAAGCAATTGTCTTTGTACACTTGCATGTATTTCTCTTCTTACTTGCTCTTTTATTAATGCCTCACCCTTCTTCTCTCAGCAAATTCAAACAAGATTTATTCTGCAGCAATTGCAAAAACACAGAAGATCTGGACAGCTTATTTAGAGTCCATAATGAAGGTAAGTTCACGTGACTTATTGTTACTCAGAATTCACTCGAGGCTCTTTAGTTGTATTGGCCCCTCAATTCAGGAGGGAGATGGAGATGCTGGAGCATGTCCAGGGAAGGGCAGCAGAGCTGGTGAAGGGTCTAGAGGTTAAGTCCCGTGAGGAGCAACTAAGGGAACTGGGGTATTTTTCTCCCAGGCAAGAAGTGACAGGACAAGAGGACATGGCCTCACAGTGCACCAGGGGAGGTTCAGGTTGGACATCAGGAGGAATTTCTTCATAGAAAAAGTTATTAAGCATTGAAACAGGCTGCCCAGAGAAGTGTGGAGTCACTGTCAGGTTTTTAAGGACACTCAGTCCTTAAAATGATGGATGTGGCACTCAGTGCCATGGTTTAGTTGACAAGATGGTGCTTGGTCATAGGGTGGACTCAGTGATCTCTGGGCTCTTTTCCAATCTTAATTATTCTGTGATTCTGTGATCTGCTTATTTTACAATGTTGTGTTATATTGACTTGGAATTGTGTAGTATCACACATGAAGCAGGCCTTGGTTTGCAAGAGCTCCTGAGCCCTGTTTGTATGGGCACATCACACCCCACAAAGTGCTTAGCACTGAGATTCATAACAAATAGTTTAACAAAACCGGAGTCTGCCACCAGAGATCTGATCTGGGCAGACCAGTGTTCAGTATCAGGAACTCTCGAGACTCCTCACAGTGCCTTGTGACCATGATATGCCCAAGGATAAGGGTTGGAGCTGTAGCATTTCCCAGACTTGCCTTGTTCCCATAGAAGGCATTGTACTGTGCTGAAGATTTAAACAAGCTGTCCCATTAACATGGCTTCTTATCTTGTCTCTGTAATGATATATTGGGACCAGTGTTTTTCAGAGTGCTGTGAGTGTTTGTACTAGAGTGAAGAAAAAAGGCCAGGGAAGGGGAAGGTTGACTGCAATGAGCCTCTTTAATGTTTTTTTTTCTCCTGTCATGCTGACCCTAAGGTTTACAGAGAGAAGGGGAACAGAGTACAGGCATTTTCACTGCCCAATGTAAAGCAAGTAACTAGGGTTTTATACCTGCTACCTCTTTTGTGCTAGTTTCCCATGACCTGTGTCTGTTACTAGGAACTGTGTGTAAACCTCAAGCACTGTGACTACATCTCTGCTCTGAGTGCACTGGGCAGTTAGGCTCAGTCTTTGACTTCACTCTGCCTTCATTGTATTCAGTATAACACACCACCCTTTTTGTGTTTGTGTCAACAGGTTGGTCAGATGCAGATTTTAAGACGACAGATTACCAATGAGTTAAATTATTCCTGCAGGTTTGACTCCAAGCATTTGGCTGCTGCTTTGGAAAATCTCAATAAGTAAGAAGCAAAATGTGCTGAAGAGCTGCATGTATCACTGTGATGTAATTGTTATCAGCTCAGCAATCCTTAAAATCTAAATTACAGCAAAATGTGGAGTCTGATTGTGTGCAGGTTCTTGTTGATGAGTATTTGAGTTTTAACCCAGCAAACACATAAAAAATAAATACTTGGCAAGTAATTAGTTTGAACATGCAGTTTCTAATAGCATTTGGTTATACCTGGTCCTGAAGTCATATTTAGATGAGGAAAAGGAACAGCATATGTGTGGTGCTGATATTGAATAAAATATGATGTTTTTAAAAAGATAGTCTAGAAAAGGTGTTTTTACTCTTGATTGTGGCCGTTTAGAGGTTTTGTATCTTTGAAATTTTTATATTAGTATGAAATGTGGCATCATGTAAGGTTTATTCGGGGATAATTTTAAAAATTATTTAATATAATCTATTTTCCTTTTAGAGCAATACTGGCTGACATTGAAGCACATTATCAGAACCCATCACTACCTTATCCTAAAGAAGACAACACTCTTTTGTATGAAATCACAGCTTATCTGGAAGCTGCTGGCATTCACAATCCATTAAATAAGGTCAGGCATGCATTCTGGTGCTTGGTGCAGTTTGCTTTTCTCTATTTTTTTATTAACTGATAAAAAAAATAATATGTAGAAGACCAGTACTACTCTCCTTTTATTTATTTCCCTGCAGATCTACATAACAACAAAACGTCTGCCATATTTTCCCACCGTCAACTTCCTATTCCTCGTTTCCCAGTTTCCCAAACTTCAGTACAACAGAAATTTAGGTAATGTGTAAGTTGCTGTTTATTTAAATCCAATTAAAACCTATGTGAAATTATATGTAGAGAAGATAGTAAAATTACCTGTATAGAAAATAGACAGTTCCTGACTTTAGTCCATCACATTCAGACAGTTTTGTTATACTATTTAAGCCAGATACAATGAGGTAGGAAACAGAATCCAAATGCTTGGGTTTCTCATTCTGTCCTGTGCTTCAATTAATATCATTAAGCCATTTGCCATGGAAGATATGCAGTTGTTACATTAGTTTTTAATTTTTTTGTGTGGGCAAGCAGAAGGGGAGACAGAGCAAAAAATTCATTAAGAATATATTACATAAGTTAGCCTGTGCGCTAAGAATATGTTCTGTTTTATAAAACTGTGTTGTTCTGGGTTTTTTTTCTGTGCAGGAGTGGTGTGCAAGCGGCCAGCTGATCAAATTGACTGGCTTCCTTTGGTTCTGGGGCTCCTTACCCTGTTAAAACAGTTTCACTCAAGATACACAGAACAATTTTTGGCCCTGATTGGTCAGTTTATTTGTTCAACGATGGAGCAGTGCACAAGGTATCCATGGTTTTTTTTTACCCAAGTATCACCTCTGTGAAGAGAACTTCACCGGTATTACCACTGCTTTTTCAGTATTTCTGTTCTATCAGAGTGTAATTGACATTTGCAGTCTTTCAGGGTGCCTTACTTGAAGGGACCTTATAAAAAGATGGAGCGGGTCTTTTTACGTCAGCAGACAGGGACAGGAAAAAGGAGAATGATGTTAAACTAAAAGAGGGGGAACATTGAGATTAATGTTAGGAGGAAATTCTTTCCCATGAGGGTTTTCAGGCACTGGAGCAGATTTCACAGAGAAATTGTGGATGCTCCATGCATGGAGGTGTTCAAGGTCAGGTTGGATGGGGCCCTGAGCAAACAGGTCCAGTGAGAATTGTCCCTGCCCATGGCAGGGGTGTTGGAACACATGATCTTTAAGGTCCCTTTCAACCCAAACCATTCCATGATTGCATTACACAATAACAACAATATATTTTACTAAACAGAATATTAAAACACTATTTCTATTTGTAATGAAATCACATAGCACCTAGTGGAAATGGTGTTATTTGAAGGCTGGCATTTTCAGGTAATTTAATCCAAGTAACTGGTTGATTAGTAAGAGTGTGATCTCCATGGTGGTTTAATTTTAGTCAGAAGATTCCAGAAATGCCTGCTGATGTAGTGAGTGCCCTTATGTTCCTGGAAGATTACATCCGGTACACCAAGTTACCAAGAAAGGTAAGACAGAATTCCATGTCTCTAAATATGCCCCTAAACACCCCAATCGTTTTCCCTGGAAAAAAGAACAAGGAATGTGTGCTCCCACTCCACTCCACTCCAGCCAATGAAGGGATCTGGCCAGGGAGACACTGCCCACACTTTCCATTTGTACTACAAGTGAGTCAACATAACAAATAACAAGTCTGGGTCCTGCTGATGCAGAAACAGCCCTGATTCGTAGAGGTAGTCCCATTACTACAAGAATAAATAGATGACCACTAATAAATAAAGGATTTCAGGTTTGTGCTGATTTCAAGCAAGTCTGTTAAATTTAATCTTCAGTGTCTAATGCTGCAGGCTGTTGGGATGGAAAGAAATAAAATAGAAGTTCCATGATGTTTCCAAGTAATACGAAAATTCACAGTGTTCTAAACACAGGGCAAAAGCTAATTAACAAGTCTAAATTTTGGTGAAACACTGTATCCAGTATTTCCTTCCCTTTCTGCCAAAGTCTGATTTCCCAGGCAGCTTCCTTGTCTCAAATGCAAGAGAAGTGCTAAAAGTCTGTACTTGTAGAGAGACTCTATTTCAGGTTTAAATACAGTTTAACTGCATTTGAAGATGATATATTATTTATATATATAGTATTAAAAATCAGTCATAATCTTGTTTGCTGTATATAGGCTGTTCCTCAGTGGTCCTTGAATAAGCATTCAGTAGCCATTTCCCAGCTAATATTCACAATGAAGAGAGTGAGATACTTCCAGTCTCCTCTTCCCAGCCCACAGTTCTGTGTGGTAGAAGGTCCCTGTGTCAGTCCTGCAGCCGAGGCTGGTGCTGTGTGGAGACTCAGAGGAGAGCACAGCAGCATTCCTCCAGTCCTACACAGTACCTGTGCTCCTGGCACCTCCTCACAGCCCGGGCTGAGCTGTTCCTTCCTTGCTCTGTGCACATCCAGGAGCACATCCTGATGCCAGGGTGGCTGAGGTCAATGGTCTGTGTGCTTTAGTCATACATCAAATATGCTTGTTAATGGATGAATGGTCAACAAATGGGTAATGCACATGTCTAACTGTGCCTTCCTGTGTTCTTCAGGTTGTTGAAGCACACGTGCCAAGCTTCATTTTTGATGAATTCAGAACTGTTCTATGAATATGGAGAAGGACCAAAGTTTTCTCCAAACCTGAAATGAGGAGTTGGGGCCTCAGGATGAGGCAAGTACAGCTGTTCAGAACTGTGTCTCTTCTGTGCTCGAAGGCAGTGCCTACAGCTGTCTCTGTAAAATGTAACCATCAGCACTAGTCTGTATAACCCTTCGTTAAATCTTGGCATGATATGCAGTGTGTATCTCCTCTAAACAGTGTACATTTTGTACTACACATTATAAATGCTGCATGTAATTGTTTATGTATAAATCGTTTAGGTTTTTTGTTCTAAAGAACTACTTATGGAAGTTTGACTTTTGTATCAGAAATGAACAATGAAATTGGAAATAAAGGTGTTGCATAATTTGCCAGGACTGATTGTCCCAAATAAAATTTTCTTTTTAAAAGAACCATGAGTGAGAATGCATATACAGTGCAAAGAGGTTTGATGTCTATGTTTGTTGCCTATGTACTACAGTTAGTTTAATTCTATAGAGAATGTAAAATAATTAATTATTCACAGATGAAAAGTCCTGTTAGGCTAATTAAAAGCAAAAATATTAGTGTAAGTGTAACATAACTAATGTTTGGAACATGATGTTTAGTCACATAATTTTCACTCATGGTGCATATAATGTCCCAACATTAAGGGGAAGGGAGGACCCAAGATTTGTAGATGCTCATGGTTGAAGGGAATGACAGAAGTCAGAGGGTCCACAAAACCTCACAAAGTTTTATTAGTAAATTACACACTTGGCTTGGAAGTTGATGTGTTAGACCCTGACCCCTACCTAAGCACAGAGCAGTGGGGTTTTGAAAAGGGATGGGAGAAAGAGAGGTGGATTAAAGAGGGGGAGAGAGAAGGAAAAAGAGAGAAAGAAAGAGGGAAGGAAGGAAGGAAGGAAGATCACCAGTCCTGGCCCCAGCACCGATCCAGCAGCTGGGGTGTCCTGGGGCGCATGCCTGGGCTTTATGGGGGTACTTTTTTATAGATAAGTTTTTCTTGCCCTGGAAATAAGTTTCTTGACTATGTTGTGTTTATCTCCAGGAGCCAGAACAAGGATGTTTGTCTCAGACATTGCTACCCTGCCTCCTATGGCCCCTTTTCCAGCCACAACAGTCCTTGGCTGTTATTACCAACAATCCTTGATCAGCTCTGCTGTTGGAGTTTGCTAAATACACATGAGCCCCCTTATCTTCCAACCTTCCAGAATATGGAACATTTTACACCTGGCTTAATTATCTTGCATGGAGCTGCTGTGGAATTGCCAGCAGGGGATTTTGCCCTATCACAGGGACAGCCTGGTGATTATCACACTGAAAAAGAGGAGGCAGATCCCTCAGCTAAAGAGAGAGTGCTATGTTGAGACTGCCCAGCTCACACTCCTGCTTAGAGCAGGCAGCTGGCACAGGGTGCTCAGGACCACAGCCAGTTGGGTTTTGAGTATCCCTGGGATAGAGACTCCACAGACCTGGGTGATCTGCCCAGGTGTTTGACCACCTAAACAGAGAAAGAAGTTTTTTCTTATGTTAAAATGGAATTTCAGATGTCTCAGTTCTTTGCAGTTGGGGCTTGTCTTGTCACTGGACACCACTGACTGTCACTGGGCTCTTTCTTCTTTACTCCTTCCACCCAAAGAATATTTATCCACATGAATAAGATACCTCTTAGCCTTCTCCAGGCTGGGCAGTCCCAGCTCTCTCAGCCTCTCCTGGTATGACAGGTGCTCCAGGCTATTAATCATCTCCATAGCCCTACAGGGAGTCCTTGTCTCATACTGGGCAGTCCAGCACCAGACTCAGCACCCTGATGTGTCTTGCCAGGGCTGAGCCAAGGGAAGGGTCATCTCCTCCACCTGCTGGCAGCTGTGGCAGCAGCTCTGTCTGATGCAGCCCAGGAGGCTGGTGGTCACTGCTGCAGGAGTGAACTGTTTTTTCCCAGGATTCAAGGGAAATCCAGGGGAAAATAGCTTTTCCCCTGGAACAACTTTTCTGCCAAGTTGTTTTCCAGCAGTTGATGGACTTCATGAACTTTGTGTTGGACCGCTTCTCCAGCCTGTCCAGGTCCCCCTGAATGGCAGCACAACCCTCTGCTCTGTAGCTGCTCCTTGCGGGTTTGTATCACCTGCAAACTGCTGGGGATCCATTGGCCTGGTCATTAGTGAAGACATTGAACAGAACTGGCCCCAGTATCAACCCCTGAGTGCACCACTAGGAGCTGGCCTCTAGCTGGACATTGTGCTGCTGATCACAATCCCCTGGCCCCCCATGTTGAGCCAGTGCATTAAGTCTGGGTTTCCCTTAGTAAAACCATGCTGAGTACTCCCAGGCACCTTCTTCTTCTTTTTATGTTTGGGAATGGTTTCCAGGTCCGTTTGTCTCATCACCCTCCCAAGGTTAATGGTAAGGCTGGCTGTCCTAAAGCTTTCCTTATCTTCCTTGCTGCTCCTGAAGACAGAAGTGATGTTCAGGCCTCAGGATCACCACCACTATTCACAGGGCATTGAGAGTAGCCTCTCTCTGACACCTGCCAGCTCTCCCCGCATCTAGGAGTGCATCCCAGGAGTTCCCATGGAGTCCTGTATGCCCACATTGTTTAAATATGTTCCCAAACTGTCCTCCTCTGCTGAAGCACTGAATTCTGATCTGTGGGGTTCAGCACCACTGTGTGTTGTTGTTTCACCTATTACCAAATAAGTCTTTGCAAAAGCTGAACCCATGCCACAGTAACCTGATTTTCAGGGTGGGGAAGGATTTTAATTCCTACATTCTGTGCCAGCAGCCCTTCCCTCTCTAGCAGGCAAGGGCTTGCCCAGCACCCAGCTCCCTGCCCATCCATGCAAGAGCTTTGATGCCAGCCCACACACAGCAGCTTCCTCTGGCAGCCAGTGCCCTCCTGGCCTCCACATCTCCCTCCAGGTGTGCTCTAGGTGGATGAACAGCACAGTGGTTCAGGCAGCACTGACGAGAGCCCTGAGGTCAGTCCTGCTGTACAAATCTGGAGAGTTGTGCTGGGTTACACATTTCCAGGAACAGCAGAGCCTGGGCTGTGCCTTACCCGGAGTGAAGAGTATCGGCCGAGCTGAGAGCAGACGTGATTAACACAGCAATGGCTGCACTCCTGCACCTACACCAGAGGTGAGGCAGGCTGTGAGTCAATCACTTTACTCTATAAAAATCTGTACAGCCCATCACGTTCCCCTGAAGGGCAGCACGGCAGTGACGTCCCCTAAAGCACAGAATCACAGGATCAGCTGGGTTGGAAAAGACCTCCAAGATTACCAAGTCCAACCTTTNGCTGAACCCATGCCACAGTAACCTGATTTTCAGGGTGGGGAAGGATTTTAATTCCTACATTCTGTGCCAGCAGCCCTTCCCTCTCTAGCAGGCAAGGGCTTGCCCAGCACCCAGCTCCCTGCCCATCCATGCAAGAGCTTTGATGCCAGCCCACACACAGCAGCTTCCTCTGGCAGCCAGTGCCCTCCTGGCCTCCACATCTCCCTCCAGGTGTGCTCTAGGTGGATGAACAGCACAGTGGTTCAGGCAGCACTGACGAGAGCCCTGAGGTCAGTCCTGCTGTACAAATCTGGAGAGTTGTGCTGGGTTACACATTTCCAGGAACAGCAGAGCCTGGGCTGTGCCTTACCCGGAGTGAAGAGTATCGGCCGAGCTGAGAGCAGACGTGATTAACACAGCAATGGCTGCACTCCTGCACCTACACCAGAGGTGAGGCAGGCTGTGAGTCAATCACTTTACTCTATAAAAATCTGTACAGCCCATCACGTTCCCCTGAAGGGCAGCACGGCAGTGACGTCCCCTAAAGCACAGAATCACAGGATCAGCTGGGTTGGAAAAGACCTCCAAGATTACCAAGTCCAACCTTTGACTGAACACCACCATGTCAACTGGACCATGTTGCAGAGTTCCCCATACAGTCTTTTCTTAAACACCTCCAGGGACAGTGTCTCCACCACGTCTTTTGGCAGCCCATTCCAGTGTTTAATCACCCTTTCTTTGAAGTAATTCCTGCTGATGTCCAAGACCTGAACCTCCCCTGGTGCAGCTTGAGACTTAATGCAGCTTGAGCAGGGACATCCCTCAAGGTTACTCCTCGAGACTGAGACCCCTTACCCAGCATCTGATATCCCCAGTAAGGAAAGTGACAGCTTTCCCTAGGCCCAGAGTTACAGCCGTTGTTACAAGTGTAAGAAGTAGCAGTGTATCACTGTGTGAATCATCATTTAAGTCATCATCAAGTCACAAATTCAGCTATTGCCCTGTGGTGGAGTTGACTTTGGCTGGAGGCCAGGTGCCCGTCAAGTTTCTCTATCACTCCCTTCCTCAGCTGGATGGGGAGAGAAAATAAGATGGAAAATTACTTACAGCTTGAGATAAGCTATAAGCTATAAAATTCTGCTTTACCAAAGCAAAAGCAGAAGTTTGCACATGCACAAGCAAAGAAAAGAAAAAATAAAATTATTTTCTGCTTCCCATCAGCTGCTTCCNCCGCATCTAGGAGTGCATCCCAGGAGTTCCCATGGAGTCCTGTATGCCCACATTGTTTAAATATGTTCCCAAACTGTCCTCCTCTGCTGAAGCACTGAATTCTGATCTGTGGGGTTCAGCACCACTGTGTGTTGTTGTTTCACCTATTACCAAATAAGTCTTTGCAAAAGCTGAACCCATGCCACAGTAACCTGATTTTCAGGGTGGGGAAGGATTTTAATTCCTACATTCTGTGCCAGCAGCCCTTCCCTCTCTAGCAGGCAAGGGCTTGCCCAGCACCCAGCTCCCTGCCCATCCATGCAAGAGCTTTGATGCCAGCCCACACACAGCAGCTTCCTCTGGCAGCCAGTGCCCTCCTGGCCTCCACATCTCCCTCCAGGTGTGCTCTAGGTGGATGAACAGCACAGTGGTTCAGGCAGCACTGACGAGAGCCCTGAGGTCAGTCCTGCTGTACAAATCTGGAGAGTTGTGCTGGGTTACACATTTCCAGGAACAGCAGAGCCTGGGCTGTGCCTTACCCGGAGTGAAGAGTATCGGCCGAGCTGAGAGCAGACGTGATTAACACAGCAATGGCTGCACTCCTGCACCTACACCAGAGGTGAGGCAGGCTGTGAGTCAATCACTTTACTCTATAAAAATCTGTACAGCCCATCACGTTCCCCTGAAGGGCAGCACGGCAGTGACGTCCCCTAAAGCACAGAATCACAGGATCAGCTGGGTTGGAAAAGACCTCCAAGATTACCAAGTCCAACCTTTGACTGAACACCACCATGTCAACTGGACCATGTTGCAGAGTTCCCCATACAGTCTTTTCTTAAACACCTCCAGGGACAGTGTCTCCACCACGTCTTTTGGCAGCCCATTCCAGTGTTTAATCACCCTTTCTTTGAAGTAATTCCTGCTGATGTCCAAGACCTGAACCTCCCCTGGTGCAGCTTGAGACTTAATGCAGCTTGAGCAGGGACATCCCTCAAGGTTACTCCTCGAGACTGAGACCCCTTACCCAGCATCTGATATCCCCAGTAAGGAAAGTGACAGCTTTCCCTAGGCCCAGAGTTACAGCCGTTGTTACAAGTGTAAGAAGTAGCAGTGTATCACTGTGTGAATCATCATTTAAGTCATCATCAAGTCACAAATTCAGCTATTGCCCTGTGGTGGAGTTGACTTTGGCTGGAGGCCAGGTGCCCGTCAAGTTTCTCTATCACTCCCTTCCTCAGCTGGATGGGGAGAGAAAATAAGATGGAAAATTACTTACAGCTTGAGATAAGCTATAAGCTATAAAATTCTGCTTTACCAAAGCAAAAGCAGAAGTTTGCACATGCACAAGCAAAGAAAAGAAAAAATAAAATTATTTTCTGCTTCCCATCAGCTGCTTCCCAGGAAGCAGGGCCTCAGCACACAGAGCAGTTGCTACGGAAGGCAAGCATTGTAAATAACAAATGCACCCTCTTCCTCCTTACTTGCTTATCTTTTCTATCTGAGCTGATGTCACACAGTATGGAATACCCCTCCGGTTAATCTGAGTCAGCTGTTCTAGCTTTGTGCCCTCCCAGGGTCTGGCCCACCTCCAGCCCCTTGATGGGCAGGGATGTGCCAGCCCTGCTCAGCAGGAGCCAAACTCTGGGGTGTTGTCAACACCTTTCAGCTACCAGTGCAGAGCACAGCCCTGTGAGGGCTTCTGTGCAGAAAATGAACTCCGTCTCAGCCAGACCCGATACATTTCCAATCACCCTTTTGTTACCGTTTGATTTTCATTCAGGTATCAAATAATCACCATTTGTCCATCGTTTGATCACTAATAAAAGCCTTTTTGTTAATCCCATAACTATGATTGCTCTTAATGGCTCACCTTTGAAGCCAGATAAGCAAATGGAGCTGTAGAGCAGAAGAACGGGAACACCATGGTAAGACAGCACAAAAAAAAAAAAAAAAAAA